>VHZZ01002894.1:8876-46175 GCA_009801015.1 Silene noctiflora | reverse complement strand
TCAAAATCGATTAGCTTTTCGAGATCTATAATTTTATAAATTGAAAAACGGCCATTCGAAAATTTAAGATCGAAATTATGGTCGATTTAAGATTCCCGGGAAAAAAAACCATAGAAAATGTCAATTGACAATTTTTTTTTGTCTCAAATCGTAGATTGTGACAAGATAATCATTTTAGAACATAAAATTGTCGATTCCAAATTTCCATGTGGGAGTTACGCTCAATTAAAATTTTTTATAGCGACAAAAATGACACATTATGCATGAAAATGAAATGTAGAGGGTACAATGTATACAAACTTAAAATATTGGGTACCATGTGAAAAGTGGTAATGTTCAGAGGTACCACGTGAATTTTTCGTTTTTTTTTTTTTTTTCTGAAAATTAAGAGCCAATCAAAACTTTCTAAATCACTTTGCTTTTATACTATGTAGATACTAATATGTAGATATGTCCATACACTTGAAATTAAGCATATTCGTTTTAAGTATAAAACGGTTCAAATATTATCCTACATAATTAGATGACACAAATTCTCATTGAAGACGGATATTATCCGTAACAAACTGAAAACGGATAATGTCTCTCTCACAATATGCAAATGACACTAACCATGGTGTGCTCCATTTCTTATTTTAAATGAACATGTCTATTTTAATCCAGAATGATGTATGTATTAGTCCTTCCACACATTTATTTTCACCCTATTTAAGTAAAGTATTTCTGAATTATATTAGAGAAATGGCGTGAAAACTTATCTATGGAGCGAGTACAATACGTTACACTTAACTTTTTTTTTTAACCCGGTAAACAATCACAATGACAAGTATCAAAAATTTATTGGTAGATATAAAATTAGCAAATTGACACATCAACAACCCTTGGAATTATTGATGATATTTTTTTTTATTTTTATTTTTTAAAAAAAAGTTGATGGGTATCCAAAGAAAGATATTTTTGCACTAGTTTTTGTCTATATAAACAACACACCTTTATCCCATAATTATCCATCTTTCTCAAAAAATAAAAATATCAAAATAATTAAAGAACAAAAAAATGGGGCTCTTAGGAAACAAACTTTGGGATGATGTTGTTGCTGGCCCTCACCCTGAACGTGGCCTTGACAAACTTACGAAACTCAACACTCAAGATTTAAACAAAGGTCACAAAGGTAATACGGTTTTTCTAACGTGTACCCTATCAGAAATATTAATAAGCTTAATGTCGTAAGATCGATCATAATATTATGAAATCATTTTGTATGGCTTAGTTTCTCAACTGATGTCGATAAATTAACGGATAAATGATCGACTTTTTTTTTTTTTTTTTTTTTTTCCATGCATGGTACGGTTTATTAATGTGTACGTTGGATATGATAAGGTGTGGATGCCATGGTGGCGAGCCCCCCAACACCAACAACACCGGTGACACCGTCGACACCGACATCGGCGAGGAAGGAGAATGTGTGGAGGAGCGTGTTTCACCCTGGGAGTAACGTCAACACCAAGACTCTTGGTGCTCACATCTTTGACAAGCCTGCATCTTCCTCCTCTCCTACTGTTTACGACTGGTAATAATTTTTGTTACGCTAATTCTCATATGAGACCGTTTTATGATAATGAATATGTAAAAGTCGGTACCGGGGTCACGTGTCTTATAATTATGTTCCATTTCGTGTCCCACTATACATGCTCACTTATAATTTCTAAGTTGCCTTGGACAATCGGACGATGGACTGATGATATATCGATATGATTTTGGTGTAAACCAGTCGGTTTAATCCGGATCCGAGCCGGGTAGGATCACTTGAGCGGTAAAGCTCTCCCTCATGAGTTTTAACACTGGTTTCAAACACGAGACATCTAATTAACTTAAAACAATTCCTTGCCAGTTGATCTAAGTGCTCATGGAAATATCGAAATGATTAAAATGCCTAAAAGAAATAAAATTAAGAATATGATTCAAGATCGCAAGAAAAATGACCTTGGTTGAAATATTTAGGAAATAAAGAGGATCTCAACTCGTTTTAACACGCCACCGGAGATATTAACTGTCTTGTTCAAATGGGCCTAAGCTCGAATAATGAAGATGATCAATATAAATAAAGCGTTTCCCTTGTGACGGGTCGGTATTTGTGACGGGTAATGCCACTCACAAAACGAATAAAGCAAAAGGTGGGGCACCCCTCCACTTGCTTTCCTCTCTCCTCTCATGGGTCTTTTGTCTCACAATTTGGTACCCGTCTTCTCAAAGTGACGGATACCTTCCGTCACAAATGAGAAATTGCCCAATATAAAACGATAGGGAAATTCGATTATTTATATTTTATTTACTTCGTCATAGTTGTATAATAATGCGAGCACTTGATAATATGATTAAAGACGTTTTTTAAAATTATAATTTATCCATTATCGGTAATTTGTTTTATCTAAAACCGTTCTTATTGTAAGTTCCTTGTTACTTGTATCGAACAGGCTCTACAGTGGGGAGTCTAGGAGCAGACACTTCTAAGCTCTGAAGAAACACCAAGCATGGAATGAAAAAGAAGAAAAATGACATGAATTATGATTATCTACCTATCCATGCTAATGTTAATGTATATATATAAGTTTCGTCGGTTTAGTCTTTTTGTTTACGTTTGCATCCTAAATGTCCGTCTAAGTCTTTAGACGCGACTAGTGGTGACTCCTAATTAGATTGCGTTTGTGTTTACTATGTTTTGTATCAGCATTGGCACCGGCACCCGGTTGACTGTAATGCTCTAAGTTTAAGTTATGTAGTTTATCGGTTTGTACGAGCTTACTATCTAATCTAAATGCTTTTCACTTTAAACGTGTGCAACGACAGACATTACTCCGATGTCTAAGATTCATACGTTACAAATTGGTTCGAGAATTATTGTGCTCTACCCATTCATTTTATCTTAAAGACGAGCGATAGAAAAGCTTTCACTCAATCGGTATCAGAAAAAAGAAGGCAAGAAACGCGTGCCTAAAGTCCAAACATCAAAAAAGCAAAATATAGGAACTAACATTAGTGCAATTGTAAGATTTAGTAGTAAAGATAAACAGTCAGAAGGGGGACTACGGCGATACCCAGATCAGTAGGCAATCCAACTAGTCTTCGGTGAGACAGTGTCTGGGAGTTTTATAGTCCGATGATCAATTGGGTTTGAGAAATGTCTACGGTCGAGTGGTGGGATCACCGAAGCACCAGATTAGCTACTATATCACGTTCTCACAACAGATATTACCAAGCTTATATGATACAGTCATTAAGGGGTAACGCTTGCAAACTAGGTTCAAAATCATCAACAAAAAAATTGCGATGGTTACAGACTTATCTTGGCTATTAGACCAAAATAAATTTATCGAAAAACAGATTACAAGAACAAAATGCACTATTACACAGGTCCTGTCAAGAATACCTTGTTTCCTTACTTCCCAAAGTTCCCAAATTTTTACATTTTGCTTCTGCTGGTTATTGTCTATACCCACAGATGACTGTCATAACTTGCTAGGAATAGTGTCACGGGTAAGGTTTTCAGTCGGATTCCTTTGACGTGATTTCCATGGCAACTCTTGTTGCTCGTGCATGAACTTGGCAAATTGAGATCCCTTACCACGAAACAACGGCTCTGGCTCGGGGGAAATTTTTGGCATCATGGCCCACACTGAGGCAAGTTCCAAATTTGGTCTGTCCAGTTGCTGCAAGGGCGTCACATCCTGCATATCTGTCACAGAAAGATGTCAGGTATAAGCTGGAGCTCAGAAGAAATACGCTAGGTCCTGCTCGAGAATCAGACATACAATGTATGACAAGCCTGTGACATCAATCCATATGTATTCCTTATTTAATTATAGAGTGAATGAGTTGGTTCCACATATAAGTCTATCTCGTATTATGACTCAACGACTAAGATTAGGTCCCGAAGACAGACTTAGCTATGAGCCTATCCAGACCGAACCCAATAATTAAGACTAAGCATTGAAGCAGGTTTACCTTTAGCAAACGTAAACAGGGGCTCCAGAGCTCCAGAAGGAATGCTGAAATTCATGTGCGGTATAACTGTCCCTCCACCATGCTTTGCATTGCTGTAAGGTCATGCACATAGTGTTTAGATATCAATGCTAACCATGTTTTCATAACTACAGCCGCATTGGCTGTGCCCGTAGACCTGTTGCTTTACATCCACAACACTAGCAGCACGATTTTGTGGTCGAATCGAAATACTGACCATGAAAATAAGACTCTGTAGGATTCTCCACAACATGGAATAAAGTAAAATAATACAGGTTCAACATACAAGGTTGAGTGCTGGACTGATAGGTAGTCTAAGCCAATTAAAACCAATGAATCCTCTAAAACTCGCTTGTTACCAAATTTGCCTTTCATTGTCAGTTTATGTGTAAACTGGTGAAGATTATTATACAAAATATGTACTCCGTGTAGCGAAATGCTTCAGCAACTTAAAAAGGAGGCATATGAAGTCACGTATGAACAAGTGTACTACTTTCCAGTCAATCTACGTAACTTCTGTAGATGACCTAAAAAGAAATTTATAGCGTTCAAGTCTTACAGGTTCATTATCTTCTTTAACTATATTTAACTTGTGAGGATTTTAAGCAGCAACAACAGGATGTAGTGAAGCCTATGTATTACCTTGTCAGAAGAGCAATATTCACTATAATTATTACCAGTCATATTCACTATATGTTTTTAAAGACCTATGTATGCGTACCTTGTCACAAGAGCAATCATGTGGCCAGCTGAGTTGACCACGGCACCTCCACTACTACCAGGATGTACTGAAGCTGTAGTCTCCAGCATAACAGGGACCTCTCCGCCAGGATTTTTACGCAAAAGAAGTTGGCGAGAGACGTCAATCTTTGCTTTCACGACTTTCGCAACCACACCAGAGGATATGGACGGTGACAAGTCTGGCAAAAGAGTTCAGAGAATTGAGTGAGACTGTAACAGTTCGAAGAGTTTTTTTTTTTTTTTTTGGCAGCTAGAGTTAACCTAGACAAAATACTGATTAACCCGTAAATTAAAATGAAACAGGGTTTTTCTCATTCTCTGCTTTTGCCAGTTGAGCCTTCCCTTTAGGTGTTAGATGGGTAAGGGTCGGAAATAGATTCCATGGAGGAATGAGGTGTGGTCACAAATTATCATAGCTTAAAAATTCTTCAATTTTCGACGATTCACAAACAATAAATTATACTCACCACAACGAGGCCCAAGCAATCCATGCCCAATAACAAATGCCTTTGATCCTAGAGAAGGACAGGCAAGATCCACATTTATAGGGCAAAGCTGATGTGGAACAGATTCAAGCTGTAGCAAGGAGATGTCCAACGGCCCTTTAGAAACGTACACTACTTTAGCATCGCACCAAAGCCATGAATTCTCAAGGTCTACACGGACACTTATTTGGCTCGCAGCTTGGTGAACTGGTTGGAATGCACGGTTTTTACTCAGATAGTCTAGAGGTTCTAAAGCATTTGGCTGCATAACCTGACTAGTCTGTTCAAATCCTGGAGGTACAGAGTCCTCTAACATTGTGAAGATGCTTTTCATAGTTGTTTTAGAACGACCATGTTGTATTGCTGTTTTCCCATATTTCCATGGCTCTAGCAAGTGAGCATTTGTGAGTATTAAACCTTCCTTGTTGAGAAAAACTCCAGACGCCCACACACCATTATCAAGAGTGATGAGACAGACAGAAGCCATTGACTGCTGTACGGCTAATGGTGCAGAGGAACAACTCACAGGATGCCTGTTGATAAATTCGGGCAGGACTTGGCATTTAAGAGAGTTCAAATCCGCGGTCGTTACATCAGAGAAGTTCCCAACATATTGTATTCCTTTCTCTGGATAATTTGACTGAAACAAGTCGATCATGGCACCTTTTATTGCAGTCCATGGAATCACTACCTGTCATTCAGTGGTAGGGTAATCAGTAATGTACTCAGATGGACTTTACACCTCGTTTAAATGGAGGGGACTGGAAAGAAAAGGAGGGGATAGTGAAGCAATTATGTCACCTTCCCGAATATTTAATTTACTGACACAATTTTAATTTAGCTTGTAAGGGGAATGCCTCCGTGCCTTTCCCTCCTCCAATCTCCTAACCAAAGTACCAAGCAAGGGAAATTGTTCTTCTCCCTTGCCTCCATCCAAAATTCCAAACAAGGGGTTATAATAAGGCACTTGATATAATATAAAGATACCTGAATTTCAGCACCCCCAGATTGCCGCAATGGTCGGTTCAAAATACCGATAAGACATGCATGTTGACCAAAGATAGGACCCCCTTCCATACCTGTTGCAGTCACAAGTAAGAATCCAGAAGCTTTTGTCAAATAAAGCCAATCAATAAGGAAGAAGTAGCTTAGGTAAGAAGTAGCTGTACCTGGAAGGCATCGTATATCAGCCATCAACAACGACTTATTCGAAGACGCAGATGGATAACAGTTGGCTACTGAACCAACGGATATGCTGATTCAAAAAGAGAAATATTATACAATTAGACCAAGAACACACTAAAAAAAATCATCATAAAAGAAGCGACTCTCGCCTACGATGGCGATTGAAGGCTTCAAGTTTGAACGACAATATAATTCCAAGACCTCATCCTTCCTTTATTTGGAGTGCTGGTGTTTTGTGCTATTCAGTCTATTACTGATTTACTGTTTATTGTTTACTCAAGTCTCAAAATTTATCGAAGGCTAACAAAGGAAAAGCCAGTATCCGAATTCCCAATATTGATTGGAACTCCTACATTCTAGACAAAATATTATCCCAAACATAAAACTGGGCGGGGAATTAAGTAAAAAGCCAGATGCCTACAAGATGCACAGCCATTATTCTGACATTTTAAACTAAGATAAATGAGTCTTGTATGAGAGTATGAGATGGTCTCACATGTAAACCAACCCAAATTCTTATGTATTTCTCATTTAATTATAAGGTTAATAAGTTGCTCGCAACCAACTCATATGAATTTTTGTGAACTAAGAAGCATGCTCTACATCTAGAGTTGCATTTTGATCGACCCATTCATTGAAGATAGCTTCTTGTTATCAATCGATTGAATTCATTTCATATCCATATATGTCATCGACTAGAATCACCAATAATTATCTCAATCATATTCACCAGCATTTCCGCAGCAAGACGAACTGAGACCGCATAAATCTAATAAAATTCAAACTCTAACCTGTTGAAGAAGTGCAGTGGAGACAGAATTCCAAAAGGGGATCCCATTGAAAGAACAAAATCTCCTCTCTTATTGGTATTTGCCATCTTAACCTCAGGTACATCCTAGAAAAAAGTAATCTACCTCGTCACTCCTATAAACATGTGATAGAAATTTCAAAACATAAATCAGGCAATGTATACAGAACGCTAATAAACTAGCCACACAAGAAACTTCACCTCACATAATGAAGGCAGTAAAAGAAATGCAATCCTAGTAGCAGCCTTGCTTATCAGGTTCACACCCTTCAATCCATCTTTACTCTTTGCCTAAAATATAAACAGGAAAGTGAGTTTACCAACAGGATATCAGCTGTTCCAACTCTAAAACAAAGAGCACTGTCATTCAAAACAGCAGCATTACCAAAGAGTGGTAAGACAAAATAAGTCAGAACACGAAAGCAGATAGACCAACAATTACAGCTTAAGATTTTCTTGTGTTAAAGTAAGAATAGTTTTACATCTTGCAGACTTGCACTATCCGTGAGATGAGCATTGCTCGCCAAAAAATAATCCGCTCGTTCATTATTATCTCGATGATGAACCATAGGGTATGTTTCATCGAAAAAGAGCTGAACTAATGAAAATTGAAAACTAAAGTGTATGTATCAACTTCCACAAAAAAAATGATTCAGTATTTCAGTGTAAAACAGCATGCATAAACTTTGCAATCTCAAGTGTGGAGTACAGAGTAAGGGAACAATGTATCTAAAAGGCAAACCTGTATCTCAGAAGCCATCAACTTTTGAGAGCTGTCAACACGAGCTGACAAAGACCAGCCAACCTCCCAACATTGCTCAGATGATCCAGAAGAAGCCTCAATTAACGATCGGACTGCTGAAGAAGATGCAGGGACATCGACCTTCATAAGTTTACATGAGATTGCACTTAAGAAATTACCATGGAGGAGACAAGGCATCTATATTCAATACGAAAAATTTGAGACAAAATAGCAAAAGGAGAAGCTAAAAACATAAAACTCATCAACAAAGCCTATATATTTCTTGCGACAGTAACTCTGACTTCAGAAGCAATTAGCATAGGACTTAAGGGGAAACATAGCTTTTACCAGATAAATTAAAACATCAAACTTATTAGATCACGATCAATTAACTTGTAAACTCTAATTCTACTTCATGTTATGCCTAGCTGTTTCTTCATCTAAAAACTACGATTCTCTATTTATCATATCTGACAATGGCATCGAAACTTATGACCTAACAAAGAAGCAGGCACAATTCATCAATTCCTTGAGCAAAGAGCGAGCACAAACACCTACCACTCTCACAACTCGGGCACTAAACCACTTAGCACCTCCACCATCCAATGACACGGGGTTTTGCAGTTTTCCTTCTTTCATCTATATATGAAAACAAACAGCACAACATCAGCTCCAGTGAGCATTTCCCTTGATTAACAGCTAACAAACACAAACGAACAATCACATTACCTCAACCATAACCTCAATCTGAGCACCAGGAATCAACTCAGGGATACCCTGAAGCTCAATAATCAAGCATTACTACACAATCATAACAGTAAGAACACTCGAAAATCATAACAAAACCTAACATAGTCGATAGAATGAAACCTGGACATCGATCATTTTTGACTTTTGTGACAAGAAAGGCTCAACAATTGATGCAACAGTAACAACAATTGCACCTTTTTCACAACTCTCAAAGTTCATATATTTCAGAAGATTCCTAGGTAACAACAACCCAGAAGCTGAAAGGGTTGTCTTGCCTGAACTGTACAAGAACAAAAACAACAGCAAAAACCCTAAAAACTCATTCATAAAAAACCCAGAAAAATTCACAAAAAAACGAGAAAGATCATAACTTTAAACTTACATGTATTGATGAAATGCATGATTTCTCATCTTTAACCCCTTTGGATCCTAAAAATCAATTGAATTCAATAAAGGGTAATTTAACAAACAAAAAAAAATACTTGACTCCCTCCGTCTCAATCATTTGTTTATCTTTGATTAAAATAAACGTCACAAACAATATAAAAGGTAAACAAATGACGGAGACGGAAGGAGTAATGAAATTGATGGATGATCATCTAAAAATCAAAGAAACAAACATATAAAAAGTTGTTAAGAGCTTACAGGGCCAGTGATTTTGACCATAACTGCAAAATTTCTAGCAAATTCAACCATTTCTGAGAGCTCCATAATTGCAGAATCTTGATGAATTGATCAATAGATAACAACGAATTATTAAAGTAATTTACTTGGTATTTGTTTTGAAATTAAATTAAATTAAATGAGTTGGATAGATGAGAATGAATTTATACCTGTATAACAATGGATTATGGATTATTCTTCCTTTACTTGAAAATGCGGGAAATGGTGGCAAAAAAAGGCTAGAAAAAGAAACCGGTCGTCATAATCTATCACAAATTACTTGTATCCCCAATTCTTCCCCTACCGATATTTCCGTCTTATATATTTAAAACGGGTTAAGTAATAAATGCGATCATCACTTACGAGTTTGTTGGAGAGAGATTATTGTAGAATTACATTTTATTTACGTAATCACTAGATCAAACTCACAATTTTACTTTATCTCACACTTTATTCGGAAAAATGTGTAGGATTTAACCATGCGTTTCTTTTTATCACAGAGAGTATACGTTATAAGTTAGTTCATTACTTATGTAAATGTCAATAAATGAAATAAATAAACTCATCCCAAAATGGCACACACAATCCTTTACTTAAAATTTAAATCTTAATTCATCCTAATTACATAAACACGTTACTTTTTCCAACCCGCAAGTCCTTAAATCATTAACTTCGCCAATTTATTTAATCTTTTTTTATTTTCAAACCGGCCTTTTCCTAATTACTTAAATAAGTTGCAGTAACACGCTAGCTCTAAAGTCTAACACCTGAGTATTGGGTTTTTACTTTGGATTAGTGATCGACATTCGACATCTCTAAACATCTATACTTTATGATTTTCCATTCCTATATTTTGGCCTGATTTGGTAATCAACGCATTTCTCTTAATATATAAAAAGATTATAAAATTTAAATAAATAAATAACTTTTCTTATCTAAAGATTTAATCAACATTTTTTAATTAACAAATATTAGTTAAAGTTTTTAGTAATTACCACATTAAAATTCATAAATTATCATCGTCCTAAAATGTAGTAAATTTTTTATTATCACAAATTTTCATTTTAAGACGGCAATACTTTACCCATATTGAGTAGTGTCTGTTAAGCCTAAGACTGATAATAGAGACTACTTTTTACACAAATTCTTATTTAAGACGGACGAGTAATATTCGATGGTAACTACAACCGCATATACATAATATACATTGTTAGGAAAGAACGGTAGTACAATTGCTACTCCCTGAAAAACCCACCCCAACACACTCAAGACTCAACCACCTGCCAACCGCACCACCGCCACCGCCACCGCCATCGCCGCCGCAAAATTCAATAATGCCGCCAGTGAAGGTAAACTTTAGCGAGGTGGAGGAAAACGTAGATGTCGTACAACTACCCAACTCTCCAAATCACCAGCTTCACCTTGAAGAAATTACTGCTAATAATAACAACAATAGTCATAACGAGGAGAATGACGAACCCGAACCCGAACCCGAGCCCGAAGAGGAAGACGAAGATGGAGACGGAGACGAAGAGGAAGAAGAAGATGAAAACAAGGATGATGTTAATGATCAAGTTGTTGACAATAATACCTTTATTTCTGCTGAGGATGTTGGGAATGTCTTATTCCGCCTTATTGGATCTATTCGTCTTTCAGATGACCGTGATGAAAACAACAATAATATACTTGGTTCCAATGGAGGTCACATATCATTTTTTATTTTTTGTTTGTTTGCCTTTTATATTCTTTGCGAAAGTATTTTAATCAAACGTAAACAAATGATGAGACGGATAGAGTATAATTTAATTACTAGCTCTTCCGTAACTACAAATCCTGGTAGTAGTGGTGGTTTACTTTATTGCGTTAATTTCCGCCTCGTAACTATAAATCAGGTTCCGCCACTGTGATGTTGTCGTTGTTTTCATTTGCAGTGTCGGAACTTAGGAGACTAGCAGGGGTGGTCGTCTTTCTAAAAGTTTATACTCCCTCCGTCTCAATCATTTGTTTACCTTTGATTAAAATGAATATACTCCCTCCGTCCCGGTCATTTGTTGTCCTTTTCTATTTTTGGGTGTCTCAATGAATTGTTGTCCTTTCTATTTTAGGATTGCATTTGATGAGTAATCTGAACTTTCACATTCAATTTAGTCCACTTGTAATTGGTTCCCTCCTCTCTCCTGGGTCTTTGTGCCAAAACCAAAGGACAACAAATGACCGGGACGGAGGGAGTATAAAGTAAGCAAATGATTGAGACGGAAGGAGTAGAAGTTTTGGTAAATTCCCGATTTTTTCTTTCTATTTTACCTTGGTTTGTTAATGTTTCCTTGTAAGTTGTGACGACAAATTCTGGCTCCGCCACTGCTCGGCCACCCAAATGTTTCTCAAATTTTTTCCCTTTTTTTGGTGTGGATTTTGGTTTAGATTGTGACATTTTCGTCTCTCTGGTGTTAAATATCAGAAATAATTAGAAGTCAGTTAAGCTGCAGCGATGAAGATGAAAACTATGAGAAAGACGAGTACGTTCTTCGTTTGCTACTCTCTCTTTTATGTCCTCACTAATGACTCTATTGTACGTATCAATTATGGTGTGTAATTACGGATGAAGTTAGGACGGTTAGTTAATTGTGCAGTTTTTAGCGCAAACACTGCTGTAATATGTTGCAAGCTTGCAGCTAACATACTTTCGGGTTTGTAAATCGTCAATGATTCTAACCAGACTAGCTGCAAGCCTGCAATGAGCTAGTTTTTGAGCATATTGAGCAAATCATATTAAGTGGCGAATATGCGTCTAGTAATGCTCTTATTTGTTTCATGACAGATTCGTTCTTGTGAGCTTGTCAGATATACGCAAAGAAGTACAATGTCCGATTTGTCTTGGTATGGCTCAGATATCTTTTTCTCTAGCTGTCTGTAGTTATAAGTGGCGTTTCTCCTATTTATGTTGCATTGACGTTTTCAGACATTTTAAGAGTAGGATAGGATTCTTGCGCTGCTCTGTTTCCGGAGAATTTCAAAGTAGGTGCCGTTCTGGCACATAAAAAACAGAAGTGTAACCAACAAGAATGCTTTTTTCTTTTTGATGTATAAGTATGCTGAGAAATATGGAACCCTTATGTTGAAGGTGTTTCTATGATGCATTGCTGATTGCTGTCTTACTATTCGTTTTTTGGAAGGCTACATCTAAATCACCCTGGCCCTCGACTATCCATGCCCAAAGAAACCAGACTATTGAGGCTTTGAGGTTCAAAAACTCTTGTAAAAAAAGGATAACCTGTTTGTGGTGGTACTATGTTAACGATCAGTGGACTAATTGGGAAAGAGGGCCTCAGACTCTCACTGGGAATAATAGGTGATCTTGGAAAAGCAGTTCGTGTTGTATTTGTCGCATCCAATATCATGTTGGTTAATCAAGATGCAATGGAAATTACACCAAATTGTGTAGATTTAATAATTGACTTTTAAACATAAGCTGGTTCCTACTTCCCAGTTGAGCTTGTGATCAATGATTGTATGATTGACAAAAAGATTGTTAAGAATGTGATGATTATAGACGCTATCTCGCTGTTAAATGTTCTTTTCTCAAGACACTTCAGTTATTCAGAGACCAATTTCCCAATTCACTTTTGATTTTGCAGTGGAGTGGATCGACAAAGCATCCTGTTAGCGTTTTTTTCCTCTTGCACTTCTTGCTCTCCATAGTTCAGGGCATCATTGGATTGTGAATACAACTTTAATATATATCTTTGACATTAGTCCAGAATCCTATTCGCAGCGTATACTGTTCTTTGTGTTCTATTCATTAATTCATTTCGTTTGTCATGGCTTCATTTTATTTGTTCTCACATTTAGGTAGTCCTTTCCCTGAAACTTACATCAGAAACTATAACTTACTGCAGTTGATCTGCTAGGAATTTTTTTGTTCTGTTTTTGTTTTGTACCTCGTTTTTAAGTTTCTCTGGTAAATGTGGCAGGGATCATCCGAAAGACAAGAACTGTTATGGAATGTCTTCATCGCTTCTGCAGAGAATGCATTGACAAGTCCATACGAATGGGGTATTGAGAAATTTGTTTTCCCGTCTATACACACTTCTATTTTTAAAAATTACTCTTAACAGTACGAATGTTTCTTAAAAGAGCGCTTCAGACGCACCTAGGTGCAAAGTGTAGGGAGGATATTTTTGCACACAATTTATTTCAGAAAGTACAAGTTTGTTTGCAAAAGCAGTGTGCATCTAGTGCATGAGGCACGTCGCTTCACGTCATCCTCACAGGCTCTGGCCACTTTGAGCCTTAGAACTAAGTCTGGCCTTCAGATGTTGTCTGAGTGCTGTTCCTTTTGTGACTAGCTATGTAGCATTCTATAGAGTTAACTTTATTGTCAAAATCAATAAACAGCAACAAGGAATGTCCTGCTTGCCGCACGCATTGTCCTAGTCGAAGGTCTCTAAGAGATGATGCAAATTTTGATGCACTAATTGCAGCTATATTTCCAGATATTGACCAATATGAAGAAGAGGTATACTTCTCTAACATAAAATATTGCTTGAAACACCTTGATTAATACTCCGTATTACATTTTTTGTAAAGCACATATCATTAATTGCTACCCTCATTAAACAATTTTTTTGGTCACAGGAACTATCGTTTCAAGAAGATGAAGAGGCTCGAAATAAGCAAGTGAGGCTTTGTTTGGTAGATTCTATTGGTAACATTCTAATTCCAATACGACAAGCTATTAAATCTGATATCTTCTGGGCAGATTCAAGCTTCAATTGCCCAAACATTGCAACGGCAGACAGAGGCTCTGACCAAGAAGCGGAAAAGGTCACGGATTACATATCGTAGGAGAAGAAACTATAGGTCTGTAGTGACTCTTGTATGAGACGACCTCATATGCAAGACCGACCCACATACTTGTGCATTCCTCACTAGATTATATGGGTATGGATTCGTCTCACATGTAAGTATGTCATATCTATGTTTTGTGATAGGGCTGAGGAAGAGGTAGACACTCATGGTCATGATGGTGGCAAATATTCATCTTCCAAAGATGAGCGTTGCACTGAGGCTAAATCTCGATGGTCGAAGCAGTGGAGAGGCCAGCCATCACCAGCAAGTGCTAGTGGAGATGGAGGTGACAATGAGCATGATCATGTGGCTCACAAGGAACCCTTACTTGCATCTGTAGGGTTGGTTGGATGCTCAGAAATGTTGGCTTGGGGTAAAGGTGGCTTAAGGAGCAACTTCAGATATAGCAGTGGCAAACCTTCTCGCAACCGCCTTACAAAGCTTGGGGACCATCTCCGGAACTTGCAAGAGAATGACAGCGAGGTAATCTGATCTCTTTTTGGGGTGACATTGTGCCTCAAATTGGACCCCAATACTCATCAGATCACCTTGATTGCTTGATATATGGGTAGTTGTGAACTTGTGATGCGATGCACAAGAACTTTTGTTTGTTGTAGAATGCTGCAAGTAATCACTTAACTTGCGTGTATTTATATTTTTTCTACTATCCTTTTTTTACTTCAGTGGAGCTGAACACTTGCTAATATTTGGCTTTGGAATATAATGTGATAAAGTAAAATGACTCACTAAACGGTTCATGCTTCTAATTATTTTGTACTAAGTACTAGGTAAGGTAGGGTAGGTTTCTGAAACTGATTTCTCTTCTTTCAGCTGGAAATCCAAGTGGTTCTCATTCCTCTTGATCAGCAGAAACCATCTGCTCTACATCATTCCTTCCTATGCAGCAGGCCAACTCTATCTGTCGAACAATTATGCCAAGTATCTCGTTTCATCTGGACGTTTAGTTACTTCTTTTCACCACTGTATGCTGTATCTTCTTCGATCCTTGTAATAATAGCTTCTAATGTGTTTACTCTCGCAGTTTATTGCTGTTCAGACGTCGCTGGCACCTGAGAGATTGGAAATTTTGGCAGCAAGAGGCCCCTCTTCAAAATCGGGCTCTTTCTCACCCGTGCAAGGTCAAGAATCGAGTTCATGTGCATTGGAGGCGTGGATAGATGATTTGCAAGTGTTGGATTCAGAAGAAACTTTGGCTGGACTTAGAACCTCCTGCAATTTTAATCAAGGCCATTTGGTAAGTTTTCACGGAATCTAGAGCATGTTTGTATCTTGTATGGTTTCAGGTTTGGTTGACCGATAATTCAAATGAATCCATCTATGGAATGGAGTTCATTAGTGAACTGAGTCGACATAGCGCTTTATATTTCATTGCCATAGCGTTTTACACTTTTTCTAATTTGAACCCGTTTCCAGTATTACATCAATTCCCAAACCATACAACACTACTGAAAATTCGACTCTCAACATGAGATGATGCACCATGTATGTCAACATATCTCCCATGGTTATCACATTTTTTAATGGGTTTTTTTTTTCCTGATTTCAGAGGTTGGCATACCGGGAAAAGGCATCAACTTAGTTGGTTTACGAGGAAGTTGTGGACAACTGACTTAACTAGGAGAAAACCCAAGAGATCACATATTTGTAAATTCCCAAAAAGTATAAACTAAGCGAGGGTCGTGGTATGGTTAGATTATACCCGCTGTAGTAGAAGCTCATATCTTGCAAATGGTTTTAGGAAATGATGTTTGGCATTCGTTCGTCCCACAAGGCCAAAAAACCCGCGTAAGGCTATTTAAAACAGCTGTTCTCGTGGTGGTTTTGCTGGATGTCATAGGGTTTATTCAACCTGTGATGTCAATTTTGTATAAGTTATGCCTAGTCTTCAGAATGGGACGGTTCGAGTTTTACATTAGAAAAGGTATTTTTCCAACAGAGTGGTATTTATCTGCGGTTGATTACATGTTCATTTTACATTGAAGATATTTACTGTATGGGCAGTAGACTCGACCAAGGTCATTCGGGCTGTGTAGAAAATCCGGCTACAGTGTCAATGGGAGAGTTACAAGGTACAGATGTACAGTTTGTATTTAGACTTCTGGTACAATGGGGCGGTTTTGTACAAGACTTGATAGATATGTTTACAGTGAGGCCAACGCGGGGGTCACTAAGTACTCTGTAGTCTGTAGTCTGTAGTCTGTATGATGCTGACGATTAATTTTGTGTTTAATTCGCAGTACCTCATTTGTCAATCCGCGCATTTGACATAGAAATCCAACAGTTTGATTTCTTAAAAATGCAACGGTGTTATGGTGTTACCGATGAAAACATCTAACCGACTGTCCTTTGGACGCGTCTGATAGTTAGATACTACTTGAAACACATCGGTGCAAAATTAGTACTCTTAGCAGAAATTCATGTTAACCGATAAATCAACTCAATTTTGAACCGAACCCAATAGAGCATGAACTAAATCGATCAAACTCGATACTAGGCCAAATTGATAATCAATATCCCAACTCAACTCGAAATGATAATCAAGAAAACTTAACCCTGTATCCTCAAAATTGGACTCAACCCGACGACAACAAAAAACAAACTCAATTGAACCTAGACTTAGACAAACAGATCGAATCATATCGGGTTTGTGTTCGTGTCATATGTGACCGGGTCACGAAACCCTCAACCTAAACCTAACCTAAATAAATTTCGTATCGTCTTCATGTTCACACTCTTAACCAAGACAAGCACAGGCGGTATTGGTACCAATTATTCCATAGGATCATAATTCTTGCATCTACGGCACACTATCATCATCATCATCATCATCATCAATCAATCAATCAACAGATCCACTCCAGCATTGTCATCATTCATTACCAGAAAGAAGTGAACTTTCTAAGTAACAAAGTAATAAGGTTAAAAGGGTAAGGATAAAAAGGTAAATTGTAAAGTAGGTAAAAATGGTTGAGGCAACAGCAACTAAGATAAACAGTGAAAGATACAAAGAGTATCTCGCCGGTTTACTTGCCGGTGTTTCCACCGTCATCACCGGTCACCCTTTCGATACCGTCAAGGTATTTTGCTTACCCTTACCTCTTCTGGGTCATTCGGAAACCTTCTCTTTATATTAACATTGTTTTAACAAGAGTAAGAATCCGTTCATCCCCCGCCTACCCCGCAATTTGCAAGATTGTATTGTTTATTTCACTTAATTTCATGTTGATTTTATTCCGATTCTATACATTTGATTAAAATACCGCTCACATATATTACCGGGTGATTTTATAGTATAATCAATTACAAAAAAGCCAATGTAGGTAGTAGAGAGGCTGCTTTGCTAGGATTTGCGTATATTTGGTATCTCATTAAGATGTGCAATTGTGGGGTTTTTTTTGGGGTGATGTTATTGGTGGCATTGTTGTCAGAATCCGGATTGTAGAAATTTGCAATTATGATCAAAACTCGGATCTTTAGTATGTCTAATTTATAATTAAAATGTAAGACTATAGTTTTCAACAGTTGCAATGCGCCAATGCATTGTTTTTTACTCGTTATTTCAATTATAAATCTAACTTAGGTTTAAGTTTGCAGAAAAGAATTACAGTATATTAGTGAGTAATTTCAATGTAAACACATTTGTAATGAAGGTATATGCATTTTTTTATATCTTGGATCATTCGGAAACATCCTCTTTGCCTTACTAGCACAAGGGGAAGGTTCTGACCCCCCCTTTACCTCGCAATTTGTGGGAGCCCTTGACTCCTGGAGGCATTGGGGTAATGTTATTGTTGTTGTTCTTGAAGTGTGGTTGCTTTAGGTTGACTTTCATGCACTTCAGAGAACTTCTGGGCTAGAAAACTATCGATGGAAGAGATCTTGCATCATATCACACTATAGCATGCTCAAAATTGGTCGTAGTGACGTAATCTCTTCTATGTGCAAAGTTGCAAGCTACAATTGTTCGTTAAGTTATACTCTATTGGATTCTTGCTCATACTCTCTTTGAACCTCTCTTGTTAGGTTAAGCTGCAGAAACACCATAATGAAGTACACGGCGTTAAATACAGAAATGGATTGCATTGCACTGCTCGGATATTGCAAAATGAAGGGGTATGCATCTCTCATATACAACTTATAAGGTTAGAAGCCTCTCTTACATAAGTTAGATGGTTCAATTATTTGTTAGGGTCCTTCGTCAGGGAAAGTTCTCTCACAAGTGAGAATTGGTAACTGTAACATTGGTGCGCTCTTATAAAGAGCTGGCCTAATATTCTGCTTATAATTCCTGCTGCTTATTTGTAGTGATTAGTGAACCAGCAAGGCACATTGACGAATTTTGTCGATTTGCAATATAATAGATTTAAAATGGGTATTCAAACCTTTTCTGGTTTTTTAAATAGCTTATGATTGTCTTGTTTGTCGTAGAGGGTCAATTGAGAACAACTCTGTTATTATAGATCAGAGGTTGCACATGTACGAACCCCTTACCTCACAAGTAGCGGGAGTTTCTTTGTGGCACTTGGTTGTTGATAATGATGATCACATGTAACTTCGTCTGGAAACCTCGTGAGAGGTGATGGGGTGATCATGTATCCGACGTTGATTAATAACTGGGAAGGATAGATACCACAATGACAACCACGTAATGTTTACAGATAATTTTCCAGTTGCTACCTGACAAGGAGTGTTATTAAAGGCTAATCTAATGTGTCAAACAAGTACTTTATAAATTGATTGTATTTTATAAATTAATAATTGTACTAAATATATTAGTTGCGAATGTTTATGGCTTAACCATATGGTCCATAACAAGTTGGCATTGGCATCATAAATTATGTAGCCTGTCGTAGTCGCTATGGATGGCTGAAAATGTGGAAATTAACTCACATTCAAAGGACTTTCTATTGCATACACTAGTGAAAGATCAATTGTACTGTAAATACATGTCACTGATGTCAGACATACGTTTGCTGGTGTTGATTTGTAATCTTTCAATCATTGGCTGTCTAGAGGGAAAAAAATTGCTCGATGACCATTTTTCACCTCTTAGTGTTATCTTATAACTTGATACTACTGTAGAGCAGCATTTTGTGTATTATGTACTAGTAGTTAATAAGGCATGATGATCAGGATGACGTCGCATTTGCAGGATTTTTTTCTAATGAGTTTTGCGTGCTCAATCTTTATAGATAAAAGGGCTTTACAGGGGTGCAGCATCGTCTTTTATTGGGATTGGTTTTGAAAGTTCACTTCTTTTTGGCATGTATTCACAGACTAAACAAGCACTGCAGGTAACCATCTTGAAAAGAACGTGCTTGTTGAACAAAGAATTCTAAGTGGTTACTTCAGTAATCAATTTGCAAAACGTCGTCTTACACATCTAATCGAATCTACATCTATAAGAGTGGCACTTGAAATTGAACCTCCTATTGACGGAGTTTGTTTTCTTGCTTTCAAGGTCAAGCTGCATAGTTCTGGTCCTGATCCTTTGGTCATAATTCCATCAGCAGCATGTTCGGGAGCTGTAATTAGTTTTGTTTTATGTCCTACTGAATTAGTGAAGGTAAATGTGTTTTTCCTCCTTTTGCATCAAACTTTCCGTTTCTATATGTTTGTCACAAACTCACGATAAGTTCTTCTGGTCCGGCCAATTTAAGGGGTGTCATTAACTCATTATGGGTAAATGATGCTATTAGTAAATCATCTCCGCTCTGGTTTGAGTATGCTTGGGATGTGATATTAGCAAATCATCTCCACAATGGTTCAAATCGGACCATTTTTTGGGTGCATTGATTACAGGTGGGATCAATAGAGTTTGTATCCTACTGTCCGGTCATTTCGGGTCGTTAGGTGCAGTTCCAAATTAGTTCTTTCATGTCAATAATGATATATTTTGGAGGGGGTCAATACTGGGACAAGTAAGTTTGGCAGTTTTAGGTTGGATCAATTCGGGCTTTGGGGGATATTCAGATTGTTATGTTCGGGTCCAATACGAGATTCCTATATTCGATTATATGCTTCTGACATTGAGCTTCTTCAGTGTAGGATGCAAGTCCAAGGGACAGATTCCTTAGTTCCAAAGTCTAGCAGATATACTGGCCCCCTTGACTGTGCTTTAAAAACATTCAGAACTGAAGGGGTGAGGCTACTCTGTTAACTGTGAAATTAAATACATGAAAAGTCTTGAAAAAAATGTTTGAGCTGATGAGCTAAGTGTTCAGGTACGAGGAAATTTCCGAGGTGGTGTCACAACTTTCCTAAGAGAATCCGTGGGAAATGCTGTGTTCTTTAGTGTTTATGAGAACGTCAGACATGTCATGCACTTACAACTCAAAGATGCGTCTCCTGATTATAAAAGTATGGCTGAATTGGGGATCGGGCTTCTCAGTGGCGGCCTTGGTGGTGTTGCTGTATGTCTCGTGATAACTAAATAACACACTGAAATTTTTCATTTATTTTATGGTTGCTTCATTTTCTAAGGTTCATTTTCTGAAATTATGCAGTTCTGGTTAACTGTTCTGCCGTTGGATGTGGCTAAGACTATGATTCAAACAAACCCAGATCAGAAATGTACAAGAAATCCTTTCCGGGTTTTGAACACGGTAATTGTTCTCTAATATTCTTCTTTTTTCCATCAATGCTTGAGACCTACCCAAATCCTCAAGTATTTCTCACTCAATTATATGGCTAACGAGTCTTACATGAATCAGTCTCATGTGTGAGACCGCTAACTCAAATCCATACGTAATACTCATTTAACTATAGGGTATGAGTTAGTCTCACTGTCTCATTACAGTTTGTGTTCTTTCATTGTAGGTCTACAAGCAAGCCGGGTTTAGAGGATGTTATGCAGGCTTAGGTCCAACTATAGTGAGGGCATTCCCAGCCAATGCTGCAGCAATTGTGACCTGGGAATTTGCCATGAAACTCTTAGGAATCCGACATGAGTAGTGAGGTCACACACAAAACGCCTAACGTGTGACTCGCAAATATTCACATCCGAGACAGAGAAAAACAATATCTGAGCTCAGAGCCTTACTGAATCACTGCAGATCTTTAGACCGTAGGATTCTACCGAGCACTCCATGAAATGATTCGAATTTTGCATTATTTAAGACAGTAAGTCTTGTCTAAGATCGTTGTATTTATACTATTAACCTTTCATTAAATTAGCATGAGTACTATGAATAGAAAATCTTGTCTCCCATTTGCCCTACTGTCAACAATGTTTAACTTATTTTTTTTTAACTTTCATACTGTTTCGGGGCCCCCACAATTCCACCAACGTTGTTCTACGTGTTACCCTATTGCAGTATTGCGCTTCTGGTCCCTGGTGTGCTCTAGTTATGCTTGTGAAAGGCGTTGTTAACTACAGTCGCCATGACAATACTGCACTGTCTGATAGTTTTACTTGAAGAAATTATTGCAGGAAAGGAAGGGGGAAAGGACGGGAAAACGAAACAGTTTCCTGGAAAACCGCTTTCTCAGTTTCCCGAAGAGTGTTGTTTTGATAAGTTGATTAGAAAAAGATTATAAGCAGTTTAAAGATCAAACGAAAAAATAGGAGAATCCTTCGACATTTAGTGATAGATCACGGACTAAAGTTGTTTCGTCTCATCAGTTGCATAGGTTCCCTGAGTGTACCTCCGTCGTTATCAACCAAATTTGGTGTGTGTACAACTCTTTTCGCATTCGTTGCATAGGTTTCCCGAGTGTATCTCTGTCGTTATCAGCCAAATTTGGTGTGTATACTGCTCGTTGGAAAGCTAAGAACATCGGCTTTATTCTCCAACGTACTCCTTTCATTCCATGTGACCATGTCCCCATATAACTCAAAGTAATATGAAAGATTGAGAGATATTATTCGCCATATCTCCACAATTAGTTTTGACATTGCTTGTATGAACCACTCCGGGTTGTATCGCGGTCGGGTCAATACTTACGAGCCAGGTTAATCGTGTTCTTTAATTGGTCGTTTTAGATCATGGTTCTCTTTGGATTCAAATTAGCTATTGCAAGTCATTTTGGACCGCTTTTATTAGTTGTTTGTCTATCAAATGTTTTGTGTTGGGTCGGGTGACTCGCGTCGAATCAGATAAGTTGGTTGAAGGGTCAAACAAACCAAAAATTTGTACCTTTAGGGCAGGACAATACTTGGTAATCAAATAAGAAACAACATAATAGTTATGGCGTAAGGCCAGTACAATGTAAGTGGGAGGGAGATTTGAGCTCGTAGCCTATTGTAACGATAATTAAGGTTTTTAACGGTTTACAGGTACTAAATAATGAAGGATCATACATGATACAACACTAGTTGAACTAAGGATTGATCTCACAAAGAGTTTATTAACGGTACTTAATCATCTAGTTAATTAGGTAACGGAAAAGAAGGCATGATTCAAGGTTTGACAGAAGATAGAGAGCTTCGATCCGTAACATAACACGATCACAAGATTAATTTAGCCGGAGGTTTCTCCGGGAGGTTGGGTTTGGGTATCGAAGGAGCTCTTCCTTCTCCTTTCGTTGTGTCCGGCCAACCTCCTCCGGCAACTCCTCTTTATGTCGTCGAACTCTGATACCTCGTGAAACCTTCTAGCACACATCGTTAACTATTAATATAACACACACAAATAAAAACAAAAAGACCGTTGTATAACGTACAATGACTGCATTATGTGTTATGCACATTATTTAATGATAATTACGACTTTTTAGGTGTTTATGATTGGAAGTTTATTGTCTAGAGGTCATAAATTTTTACTTTTTAGGTGCTTATAAATTAAGGGTAACTTCGAAGTACTTCAAAATGCATGGGGCTTCTTAAAAAAATCATCGACGTACCGTGTTAGTTGTTAGTCTTGTGTTACATTTTGCTATGTTTGCTATCATTCGTTCACATTAAGTATATGAAATAAATTGAAAATTATTAATTAAAAAGTTTATTAAATACGAGTATGTCTTCTTAATTTCACTTAATTGACCGTATTTGACATTTTTTTTCCTTCCAAATAAAAAATACTCGCGCGGTCACAATCAATCGTTTACATTTACTTTTTTTTCCTCATAAAATTAAGTAAAAAATGTAAACTATTCACTGAGATATAAGGAGTATTATTAAAATCATAGATTACTATGCTTAACAACGGTTAATTATATAATTATATTTCATTATGATGATGGTTAATTATATACTTTTTTCAAGGAAATTTATTTTATTCAATTTAATCGGACTTTTGGAGCCATACGAGCAAATAGCCAAATATTAGTTTACCCCCTTAGCTCTATCATATTTTTTTTTACTTTTAATTCAAATATTTCTCATAATGAGTAAAAATGGTGAATAAATAATTGAGAAAAAGAAATTATTTACTCTGTAATTGGTTAATATTAGTCAATCAATCCAATTGTTCTTATTTTTCAAAACAATCTTTACATATAAATACGGGTACAAGTAGAGTTAACCGAGTAATTTAGAGTGAGTAATTTATAGGCACTAAGGCTCAATCATCTATTGCTAGGCTACTTACTACTTAGGGTATCCTAACATCGACTGTGAGTCCGTGACACAACATATATATTTGATGAAATTAAGACGAAGTTGTACAAACCTGCTACATTGCTGGCAAAAGCGTTGATGGTAGCGATTCACGATGACAACCGGTGCCTTAGCATGAAATTCACAAACCTTGTGTCGCCGGTGATAGCGCTTAGCATCGGTTAAATCGGCCGTGCAATTATCAGCTTGGCAACACACAATAATATTATTATTTGATGCAATTCCACTTTGATCATTATCATCATCTCCTTCCATTAATTAATTGTACTAGGAATTCAAATCTACCTTAGTAGTAGTTGTTGTTGTTGTTGAGGGATGTGAATTTCTCGAAAGAAAATGCCACCAATTTATAATTTGTTGCATAGTGAAGTTATTTGGGTTTTGGTTTAACTTATAGCCAGTGGCGTATCCACATACAGGACAGTGGGATCTTAACCCCACAACTTTTAAAACAGTATCCATTTTAATTGTTATATTTGTTTAATTTGAAAATTTATGTCTTAATACACTAAAACTGATACCACATTTTATCGATTCTGGGTATGCCACTGATTATAAGTTATAAGTTATAGCTAAAAAGCTTGTACAATTATTTAGGTGTAATAAAGAGAACAAAATATGAATAAGGAAGGACAATAATATATTGTGAGGACCACGTACTCCATTATTTTGCACCATTCATTATTAAGTTGCTTAGTTATTGGTTTAGCTAGCTAGCTAGCTAGAATGCAATTCATTCCCTTCTTTTATAGTGAGGTGAGGTCTTAGTCTAAGTGGTCATTGTTAAATGGTAGGTAATTTTCATGGCGGAGCCATGAATTAAATTTGATGGTAGGAAAAAAAAAAATTAGCAGGGATAATAGAATAATGATTTATAGAAACATTTAAATAGATTCAGAAAATTTAACTAAAAACTTTAAAATATTTATTCTCAAATTGGAGCGAGTAAACACCCCTACTAGCCCTCTCGTAGCTTTACAATGGGATACTTTCAATGTCTTTATTTGTTGTAAAGTAGTTCTTACTATTTGAGGCTTTGAGCCAAGCCATTGGCATTTAAATAAGAAAATTGTCGAAAATCGTGAAAATAGCCAATTAACTTTTAAATAAGAAAATCATTGAAAATTGTGAAAATACCCCATTGGCTCTTAAATAAGATAATTATCGAAATTTGTGAAATAGCCATTGCCTTTTAAATAAAAAAATTATTGAAAATATATATACTCTATCCATTCAAACCAAAACCCTACTTTTACCATATTTTTCAACATCAATATATTATTACTAAGGATATTATTTTATTAAAGACGTTAGGATATAAATAAATGTAAATTCAGAAGTGTCATACTTCATCTTTGATTTTTTTTTTTTAACAATTTTTAGTTACAATTTACATTGTGCATAGTGGAAAGAAATAACTCGGGTTGGAGATATAATTTGAGCTTTAGATCTTTAATTTTTTTTTCTTTTTTTTTTTATAACAGTTTTTACTTAACAAGGACGATTTCTTTGGCTTATATTTCTATCATTTCACAAACCTATTTTGGTTCTTTAATTTTTTTAATTTTCATATTTATTTTATTTAATTTTACTTTTGTTAGCATACATGGACCATATCATTAGATTCAAGCGTAAACAATTTTGAATGATGATTCATGTTAGTTAATCTCAAATCACGTTAAAATTAAGACTCTGTTATTGTTGTTATTGTTGCTGTTATTGTTGTTTGTTGTATGGTCTTCAAATTTGATCTTTTACAAATTACTTTAGGCATCATGGAGAGCCAATTGGGGCAAACAAAGCCTATAATTATATTAAAGTATGATCTTCAAAATTGATCTTTTTTTGGTAATAAATGTGACTTTCTTTCGTTCTCATCTTTTGGCTTTTCCAAGATTCCCATTATCACATTCTCAATCAATGTCGTTGGATATGCTTAATTTAGATGATTTGTTTTTATGTGCTTAGATTTCTAAATAGATAACTTAATTAATGAGTGAATTAATTGAATAAAAATGTCTAGTATTGAATTCAATTGGATAAAGGGAGTGGTCTAGTATTTTTGACTAATGGCCTCCGTTTCCACCACGACCTATGCAAGATCTACCCAAACTTTGAGGTCTTGGATACGCACTAGCTAGGCTAAAGATTATGTTAAATTTGTGATTTATAAACATCAAACAATACGGTTATATGCTTGTCACGTCTCATAATTAACCATTTTTTTTTTCAATATTATTCAAAATAGGTATTATTCGACTCACAAATAAAAGGTAAAGTAGGGATGTACTCGTTGATAAGTCTCCTGAGAGACCGTCTCTCACTACATTAATGAGAGACAACTAATAAATACACTAAAAACAAACTAAAAATAAAATAAAAATAATAACTAGCTCTTATGAGAGAGACCTCTCACTGACATTAATGGGAGATCGTCTCTCTTAGGGGGTGTTTGGTTGAAGCTTTTGGAATGGATTAGAATGGATTCATTTCATTCCAATGTTTGGTTGAAACATTTTGGAATGGTGTTAGATACCTGACAAATTCTAACTCCATTTCAATCCCTTGAAATCTATACCCACCTCTCTCCCCAAGTTTCCAACTCCATTCCACCCAACACATTATTATTCTCATTCCCAGATTGAACCAAACAACTTTAAACATGTATGGGGTTCTAATTTCATACCTAGTGTTTGAACCAAACTACCCCTTAATGTGTTATAACAAATTTTACCATTTTTGTTATAAATAATATGAGTTTTATTGTAAAATTTATGAGTTTATCCATTAAAAAAAATCATAAAAAATACATATAAGCAAGCTCAGATAGATGTATGTTGGTTATACAATGATATTGTAGAACTGAATGTATAATTTAATATGTGCAAAAGAAGTTTTATCTTAAGAAAGACTAAAAGTAATTCTTTAAAATAGTAGTAGGAAGAGTAACCTCTTAATCTATTACAGAGTATGTATTTGATTAGTTCTCCTATTTTTAGCAAAATATGATATTGACAGTACGTGAAATTTGAATAAATCAGAAATCTTCAAAACCCCTATTATAGGTAGTCTCTTAAAAAAGAGATAGACAATTATATAAATTTCACTAAGTAATCCTCGCCCAGTTGTAGATTAAAAGGGCACCAATCATCAACTTTAATCAATCGAGAGATGTAATAACAATACACTCCGAAATCATGAAAAAGGCTTTGCCATTGCACCCAAAACGAGAATAGAAAGTTTACAACAGTAGCTCAAAATAAGTTAATGCTAAAAACAAATAACAATAAATGAAAAGAGTACATGTAGCTCATTATTCATCCAAAAAAAGATCACTTCTCTCATCATTGATTCGTGTACGACACATGTGAAACTCCAATTATTAAGATCTTTGCTAAGATACAAGATCATTGATTAGATTTCACTCATCACCTTAAGATTTTGGTAAAGTAATGGCTACGATGATCTTCTTACATGGTATCAAAGCCAGCGTGACAAAAACGTCACAAACCCAAATAATCCTATCGATATCTCTGATCTTCTTAATTAAGTGATTAATAATTTAAGAATATAATTAGCTTTAAAAGTGATTAAATAATAATTAGATAGGAGACTAAGAAATAATCATCAAAGAGACCAATACAATCTTAGCTTGATACTCCTAACTAGATCCAAACTTTCTATGAATAGATAGGAGGGCCAAGTGGAAGAGGAATATGAATGAAAATGGGGTTGCATTCTTAGTGGCTTAGCATTAGTTCTCTTGTCAATTTTACTATTCTTTTTGTTCTCTTATGATAATATATCATCATTTTTTCTTCAATTTATGCTCTTTGATGGTGATTTTAAGGATCTTCATAAGGTTTACAACTTCTGAAAATATGTCTATCATACATGTGATCACGAATCATTATCATATTTGTTTTTTAGCGGATTTGTTTTCGTTCTTTGAGAATAATTGATCAAATTGGTTTCTATAAGAGAACAACAACACTGTTTAAAATCGAATAAACATATCTATGATAACCACATTTACTTTTAGAGTAATATCATTGTACACTTGTGATTATAATGTCAGAATCGATACACTATTGACACTACAAACATACTCATATAATAACTTTTTGTGATCATAGTATTTAATTTGTAAGTAATAATGCATTAAAATACAAAATATTAAATAATATACTCCGCATTAATCACAAATTCACAATCGAAAAAATTACTCCATGTTATGATTTTCATGCATGAAATAACACAAAGAAAAAGGGATTAAAAAACCATATCATATATTCACATACCTAGTTGAAAGTTAGTAATCTCATTATCATAAAAAAGTGACATCATAATATATGACGAAAAATTGATAGCTCATGAATGATGTATGGGTTAATGGGTTATAATTTAATTAATTATTTACTATTTCGGTTCTTATCATCACATACATAAATGTATATATTCCTGCCACATGTAAGATTTTTTGAGGTTTTATATTACGAGGTTTGTGAAAATAGCACCAAAGTCTTCCAAGTGTAAAAATGTGATTCTTTAAAAAGATGTTTTGATAATTTATCTCCACCAATGAAACTTGGTTTCCAATATAATGTCTTTTTGTCAAATATCAAGAATTTACTTATAATACCGACGTTAGCGCTGAGGCGATTTTAAGATTTGATAGCTCTGGGGTTGTGAAAAACGAAAAAATCTTTATATTCTATTAAAACAAGAACATTTAATACATCCATATTCATCTATATCATCAAGTAACATAAACTTGTGTCCGTCTTGCTTAAGACGGCCACTATCCGTCTTAACCTTAAGACGGATAGTGGTCCTCTCACACACTTGCAAGTAGGAGGCAAGTGGGTATATCCATTTTCCATCCACTTGCCTCCCCACTTGCAAATGTGTGAGAGGCAACTATGGGTCTTAAGGTTAAGACGGATAGTTGCCGTCTTAAATAAGAATGTGTGAGAGGCAAATGTGTGAGAGGCAACAAGGAATGCTCTCAACACTAAAGAAAAGCTAAAGAGGATTGGGGTATGTGAGGATGATAGGTGCTGTTTGTGTGAGCTAGAAGTAGAGTCGTTGGAACATCTGTTTAGCAGATGTACCTTCAGCAGCAGAGTGTTGGAGTCCATTAATGACAGCCTGAGAATGCATATTCCTATGACTCGAACTTTGGAATGGTGCAGAAGGAGAAGAGGATCTAAAATCCAGAGGAATGTGCAAGGAATGGTGATAGTAGCCATGGTTTATCATATCTGGCACCAAAGGAATAAAACCCGAATTGAGAGTAAAATTGAGCCTCCTGGAAGAATAGCACGAAGGATTATAGATGACGACAGTAAGCATAGGATGATGTATATGTTAAAGCTCCCTATTAATACTAGGGATCTTAGTTGGCTTGAGGAGAGGCAGTTGATGTAGGTTCAGGCTGTGGCTTGGCCTACGTAAAACTACTTTGTACATGTTAACTTCTTTTTGATTTATTATATACTTACATTTCAACAAAAAAAAAAAAATTAAATAAGAATTAGTGCATAAACTTAGTGTGCAATAGTGGTAGGGCCCTTTAGATAAAGAAAAAAAAACTATTTTAATTTGTTGTATAACACCGCAAGAGTTAAGACGCAATTTTTCAGTTTTGTGAATTCCGAGCATTGAAAAACTATTTTGTAAAATCCGAACATTTTGTTTTATCGTATAAAATAGGTACTGCATATTATTACTTACAGACCCGTGCAACCTGCACGAGCGTAAACTAGTTGAGTTATACATTAAAAACTCTAATTCAGTTAGGCAAAATGTATGGTGAAAGAACATTAAAAAAATTACTTAATTGAGAATTGAACTTAACTTATGACCTTTTAAGGTAAGAAAAAGTTTCACCAACCACTAGTTTTATACCCGTGCAACTTTGTACGGGTTTGCTGTTAAAAAATTAGATATAGATAATTTTAAATAAATGCACACACTAATGTTTATGTTATATAGTTCAGAGTATTATGTATAGTAAATTAAGTCACATATTCGAGAGAGCTTGAAATGAGTGATAACTATTGAACGGTAGTGATAAAATATTTCCGTGTCTAGAATTTTAACTAATAAACAATTCATAAAAACCGCAATTATAATTTATTCACAAAAATTTAGAAGAAAGAGTCTTTCACTAAATTATCAAGCGGTTACTATTTTATCATAAAAATGTTATGGTATACTTTTTTTTTATCTTAATAATCAAATAATTCATGTAAATTTACATTTTTCAATTTTTTGTTGATATAATCATCTGCTTATCTATAAAACATGAAAAAACATACAACCTTGAAATAAAATGAATTCTATAATTTCTATTAAGTAGTAGGGGTAGTGGTGGGGTAGTGGTGGGGTAGTCAATTTTCAATGTTTTTTAATCCTTATAAAATTAAGGTATGAGAATAATCCAACTTATATCTCCTCTTCTCATATTAATCCATACTCACATTTAACTGAGAAAAATCTGAATTATTACCCCATTTATCTTTCACTAAACTAATTAGCCTAATTTTCACCTGTTATAGACCGTAAGGTTTCAGGTCATAATAAGGTTGTGGACCCCATTTTTTATCATTATATATACTCCCTCCTATCCGCTATTTTCTTCCCTATTTCCTAAAACGGATTATTCAGGCTTTCTTCCCCTTTCTATTTTTGGTAACAATTTACTCTTATTTTATTCATCCCTCTCCCCTATCACAAACCCCACCCAACATTTTTACTCTTATTTTATTCATTCATCTCTCTTATCACCAAACCCCACCAACTTTTTTACTCTTATTTTATTTATACCCCTCTACAATCCCTCAACCCCACATTTTCTTTTATCAATATAATACTCCCTCCCTTAATCTCCGTGCCCACTTAAAAGGGGAAGAAGATAGTGGATGAGAGGGAGTATAAAATAAGAATGTTAAAAAGCTGATGTGACGCAACCAAATTTCAAAATTTGCATATTCAAGCCTTCTCATTCACCTTGGGCTTCTTAGTGGTAATTAAACCAATAAGAACTTCCCAAGTAGGCATTAAATAAACCACCTAGGCAAAACCTAATTGGGCATAATCAGGTTCGACAAATCGAATTGGTCATAATCAGGTTCGAAAAACCGAATTGGGCATAATCCCTAAATATAATACAGATTTAGTATTCCAATAATATAATACAGATTTAGTATCCCTAAATATTAATTATACTGCCTAAACATCAATGGCCTAACAATATACTTCTATTAATCATGTTGATCAAATTCCAATAACCCTTTTGCTTCTCAATGTTGCTCGAGAACTTCAAGGGCCAGCAAACTCTTTTTCTTCTCCTCTTTTGTCTTCTAAAATCTGTAAATACCGAGTCATTATCATAAGTTTTCTCATTTTGCAATTATCAAGCTCTAAACATTACACTTTCTCTTCTAAAAAATCAAGAAACCGAACTATATATTCTCCCATGGCCATTGCACCATTGCTTACTATTAGCCAACTCAATTTTGGAGTTAGACTTACCCAGATGAAGAAGCAGTCGAAGCATTTGTCGGTGAAGGATTTATTCCATAGCCAACCGTGAATAAGGGAATTTAACCATGCTCTTAAGAATCAGTATATATAGCAGTAGGAGAAGGAGCCTCTAGATGTGAGCAAGAACTACAGAAGACGGGGTATTTGTTGGCGAGTCAGTTCTCACTGTTACACGRCGGAAAAGATCCTACTTCTTACTGTGTTAGCTTTTTAGATTTGGTTCGAATCTGCAGTTGACCCTCTTCCGTCTAAGTCTAATGGGTGAAAGGGAACCCCTTTTTATCCCCTTCTCCATCTTCAAATTTTCATTACGGATCTACCATTTTTTTCCATTTCCAATATCAAAGTGGCATTGATTTCAATCGAAATCGACAAACATACTATGATACCTATATGTTGAGATCGAAAATCAAAAGATGATGATGATTATTGAAATAATGATCAAACCATTTTTGTTGAGAAATTTCGAGATTTTTTTGGATCAAGAATGATGAAGAAAGTGTTCTGGAAATGTATGGTGTTGAATGTTGGGATAGAATGTTGAATGATATGGTGTATAGTTGTACACTGTGTCTTTAATCAATGTTTCGTTTTTTTTTTTTCTTCTTTAAAATGATTGTATTCGAGTTTGTCTATGGTCGGGTTTAATAACTATACTTGATTTCAGAATACAGTATTCCGTTTATTTAAATTAAATAATTTCATTAAATTTCAGATTATAAGTTATTTGAAACAATTTTTTTTCTAAATTTTTAACTAAAACGTACTTTACTGAAAATTAATAATTTCTCATTTCTGATGTATAGATTACGCTTTCTCAATTGATATGCCAAACGTCTAATGTTTAATGATTTTTTAAAAATAAATCACGTATTACTTTGTCGTATTACCGTACTTTTTACTTCCGTTAAAAGAACTCAAAGTTCTATGACTACTTCACACTTAATTGACAACAGTTTTATAAAACCTACTTTTTTAATAACGCATAACATTATATGTACCGTTTTTATAACTTTTTCGTATAACTTATTTTCAAGAAATTTTCTAAACGTACTTTAATATATGATTATTTATATACTTTTTTATCTACTTATACTAAGACCTTTACATATACATAAAATATGTTATTAGATTATCTAACGACGGTAATTGATCACATACTTTACAAAATTGAAATTAACCCCGTGAATGTAAATTGAAATTAACCCCGTGAATTTTCACGGGTGTTACACTAGTTGTTCTTCTTCTTTCTCCATCAACTTTCCCCCAAATTAAAAACAAAACCCGAAAAAGTCTGAAGATGTTACTAAATTATCTCAAATCATTCCCTAATTCGTTTACTCAATTTTCAATATTAATCAAAACCCAAAATATTATAGTAATCCCTCAATCTATCACTCCAACCCCATATTTCAGAAAAACCCAGAAAAAACTCCTAATCAATTAACCAATTTACACAAATACAAAAGCCAATCAAACTTATTCACCAATACCAATAAAAGGACTCAAACTCAAGCTTTAATTTTGAACGTAGATCAAGAAGGAAAAAAGGGTTTTATCAATCTTTAATTTCCCAAATCTAAACACAAAGTGAAAAGCAAAATTTGTGTACTTGTATCATTACATGTATCATTTTCCCAGAATACCAAAAATGACTAGGTTGTAAAAAAATATAAAAAAAAAAACTCCTACAACAAGTATTTATAATACCATCATCTTCACCATGATCTTCAAGTTCAAGCTTATCAACCGTAGGTGTTTTGAGAAAGAATATTTGTGATTGTGTTTGAGTTAAGTTCTGTTTTACATTTTCCACTGTTGTTCCCTTTGCTATTGGAATTTGTTATTCTTGGATTGATTTTATGGGTTTTATTTTTAAGTTGATTGAGGTAAAGGGAGTTTTGTTCATAGTTGAATTAATTGTGTGGGTTGTATTGATGCTTAAGTGAATTTTCTTCATTGTTACTTGTTAGATTGATTTTCTGGGTTTAGTTTTTAGTTTGATTAAATAGGTAGTATAACTTTCATAAGTTTAGTAAAAGATAAATGAGTCAATAGTTTAGATTATTGTCAGTTAAAAGTTAGTATGGATTAATATGTGAAGGAGAGGTATAGTTTGGATTATTCCCATGAACCCTAAAATTAATTAGCCAATAGAAATCTTTAAAAAGACTTAGCTTTTATATATAGAAAACTAGAACAAACATAATTAATGTGTTGTTTCATCAATCAAATTTGTATTTATTTTTGAGAAAGTGATGCACATACATCCTCTACACCTCATCACAACCGCCGCTGCCTTGGCGAACTATGTGGTTGTAAGAGCTTTACATATTGTTGACCAAATTTTTTTGATGTGTCTTAGGCTATGAGGGTTCCAAAATGTGAGTATTACATATAGAGAAATTGTCAAAAATATTATACATAAAGAAAAGAAAAAAAATGGTATACTTATGTAATGAGATTATTCTTTCATGGTCGTTAATTATAAAATAAGTAGGGAATTAAGTAAACAAATAGTTAAGATAGATGCTCCAGAATAAATAATTTTACTGTCAATTATTCTTACAACATGGTGAAATAATATATCATGAGTAGTGATATTGTCACTTTTAGAGGTGGCAATCGGGTCAGTTGGGTCGGATCAAGCCGAGTCGGGTCATATCAGGTCAGTCTACTCTTTCGAGTCGAGTCGGGTCGGGTTTGAGTCGTTATCGGGTCGGGTCATTTCAGGTCAAATGAAGTATCGGGTCGGGTCGTGTTTGGGTCGGGTCATTATCGGGTCTGGCTACTTCATCGCATTACTACAATTTTTAACCATTAAATTTAGTTTTTAACCTATTATTTAGTTTAATTACTTCATTATTAGGTCAAATTTATCAATCTTAACACAAAATCACTTTCATTTTGATCAAAATTAAGCTTAATAATTGTTGGGTCATCATTAGTCGGGTCAGTATCGGGTCGGGTCAATATCGGGTCGGGTCTGAGTCGGGTTCGGGTCTGTGATAATCGGGTCATGTCGGGTTACGGGTCGTCATCGAGTTAAGTCGGGCCGATTTCGGGTCACAATATTTTCAGGTCCTGTCGGGTCGGGTTTACTTGGGTGCGGGTCACTCGGGTCGGGTCAGACTTGCCAGCTGTAGTCACTTTAAAATATACCGCAATATGTTATACATATGAACAGTGGGCGAAGATAGGATTTACAACTAGGGAGTGAAAAATTTCAACGAGGTGGACGAGTGATGCTATAAGGGAAACTCAAAAAACTATTGAAAATTTAACTAAAATTTTTGAATTTTTCAATTTTTTTAACTGCATGTGAGTGAAATTAAAATTGTTTAAATTTAAAAAATGATATTAAATAAACAGATAAAATGATGCAAGCCATCTTTTTTAGCGGCTATATTTCTACTTACGACAACTCTCTTATGAGATCGTTTTATAACATAAAACGGATTCAAAAGTAAAATAAACCCAAATGTTTCCTTAGCTAATAGTTTTATTTTGACAACCGAATATTTTATAATGAATATATTGTATCTTAGATATGCAAGTTATCAATATTAGTTTATAAAATAATAATATATCATTTAATCATTTAATATTTATATTATAAAATGTAATTGGATTTGTCCTTATTAGGCTAGTTCTTGGCAAAGCTGAATCACCCAAATGACCCGATTCGATAAGATTAATTCGAAAATGACCCAAAAGTGACCTGATAGACCTGACCCAAAGTGACCCGAAATGACTCGATTGATCGAAGATGACTTATTAAGACTTAATCATGACCCAAAATGACCCAAACGACCCAAATTAATCCATCCCAAAAGGACCCGATCCGAAATGACTCAACCAAAAATGACCCAATAACTTTTTAACCCGAAGATAGCCCGATCCAAAATTACTCGATCCGAACCCAACGCGAATGACACGTTTACCAAGTCACTCTTATGTATGAAATGGTCTTATACAACTATTTGGGTTCAACCTAAATTAGACTTAAGTTTTGGGCTCATTGGTGAGATATTGTTAACATGGGCCAGTTCTGACTGGGCCTTTTATATGTTACTCTATTACATGTATTAGTTATGCTATTTAACTAGGTTTTAATGGATTGTAAACCTCGACCTCAAGCTCAAGCCTGCTTATGTTGTGTATTCCCTCCATTCAATTTTATTTAGGACATTTGTTTTTCTCACATTTACTAACGAACGTTTTCAATTGTAGTTATGTTTAGCTACATACTAGTTTTAAACCCGTGCAAAAAATACACGGGTCATAATAACAAGCATATAAATAAGTGTTATTAAATGTGCAATACTGTAACATTATAAATAAGTCTATAATTCAGGACTTGACGTAATATAATTTCAGTAGCGGTCTTCATTTTGATGACATAATACGGTTTTTCATCATTAACGTAACTAACTTACATATAACGTACATATAATTTAAAGAAAAAAATGGTTTTCATTCTGCGACAATGGTTTTTATCATTAACGTAATTAAACTAATCGATTCAAACTCACTCTTATTAATCTATATTTTACGAAATTTTTCAGATCTACCTCTACGGTATTGGTTATGTTTATGAAAATTTAAAAAATGTTATATCAGTATATTTGAGCCTATTAGGATTTAGGAGGTTGTACACTTAAATTTGAGCTTACTAGGAGACGCTTCATAAGTAATCGTATTTTGATTTTCAGCTCAAAATAAGAAGTATTCATCTATTTTTAAGGTGTACCGGATTTACGTCCCACACTCGTTTATCGTTTACCGGCACCCCTCATGGCCCTCAAATGTCCTCTGTTGTTTCTCAAAATTTGTGTGGATGTTTTATCTCACACGAGAAACCATCCATCAGATTTACGAACACTTTTGATCCGAGACCCTGAAATCCCGAAAATCGTATATTATACACTTAAATTTGAGCTGTTTGGAAGGTCGTACTGGGTCATGTTTATTCTCTTCCCAGTTTAAGAAGCATGTGTCAGGTGTCATTTCATGAGTTACCGTATTCGATTTTCAGCTCTAAATAAGCAAGATTCATCTATTTTTAAAGAGTACTTGATTTTCGTACGTAACTCGTTTATTGCATACCGGCACCCTCAAATGTCTTTTGTTGCTTCTCAAAATTTGTGTGCATGCTTTATCTGACACGACAAACCATCCATACAAATTACAGACATTTTTGTTTTGGGACCTTAATTCCGACAACCGTGTATTATACACTTAAATTTGAGTCATTTACACTACAAAGAAAAGGTCAAATAGCGACGGAAAATTCCGTCGCAAGAACAGTAAATCCGTCGCAAAATTATATATTGCGACGGAAAGCAGCCGTCCCAAACTATTGACGCAAAAATAAACTATGCGACGGAAATTTTGCGACGGAATGTCCGTTGCAAAAGGACTTGCAACGGTTTTTCCGTAAGCTTTGTTGTCAACGAAAAAGTCAGGATTTGCGACGGAAATTTCGTCGCAGGTGTTTTCTTTTGCTACGGAATTTCCGCCGCAAGTCATTGTTGCGACGATCTGCTCATTTGTTCAGTCAAACCAAAAGTCAGGCTTTGCGACGAAAATTCCATCGCAGGATTTTTTTTTTGCTACGGAATTTCCGTCGCAAGTCACTGTTGCGACGGTCTGCTCATTTGTTCAGTCAAACCAAAAGTCTAGTTTTGCGACGGAAATTCCGTCGCAGAAGACAGAAACAGAAGCAGAAAACAGCTATTTCTGCTCCTCCCTAGCCAATTAAATTTGACTTCCTATACCTGCAAAAACAGCATCCCAGCCAAGTAGTCAACCCAAACCAACTCGTACACCACGAGATTTTCAAGCAACACGTTTTCATAGCTCTAAATTAATTAATAGTCTTACATGAGTTTACACACACGACAATCTTTAAGGGAAGGAAAAT
>VHZZ01002893.1:65522-88019 GCA_009801015.1 Silene noctiflora | reverse complement strand
ACTTAGCTTGTGTTTGTAAGGCCACAAGTCTTCCTATTTATACTACTTTCATGAGGATACATGATAAGCATGCATCATACACCTCGCACCTTTTGGGGTGACACTTTGCATTTCCCTTAAGACACTTATGTAGTCTATTATGCTTACACCTAACAACCTAACCTTAAGACACCTAGCAAGCTATTTACCTAGGTAATTATTTTACATAATTACCCTAATGATAATCTTATTTATTTATTTACATTTTATTGTCTTGATTTTCCATTTCAATACTTGTCTTTGACCAAGGACCATTTGTTTCATTGAATCCCATTATTCTCATACCATACCATTCTCTTGAGTTTTGAATCAAAAGGCAGTTGTTAATGAGTCCTCCCTTGTCAATGGATTGTTCCAAGTGCACCTTCACTTATCTCAAACTTGGAAAAAGACCTCAACCCATAATAACTCCCATGAAATCAAACAATTAAACGAACATGAAATTGATTAAAATCCAACAACTAAACTAGGGTTTGTCATTGTCCTCCCAAACTCCTCATCCCTTTCTCAATTAATTAATCCTAATCACTCCAAATCAATAATTCACACTCCAATAATCACAATCAATCATTCAATTCTCTCATCAATTCTGCCAAAATCTCCATCTCTCTCCTCTCACATCAATGGCTGCCGATGGTTTCAGATCTAGCGGCGGTGCGGCCGATTCGTATCTGGGTAGTTTGATAAGCTTGACGTCTAAGTCTGAAATCCGTTATGAAGGCGTTCTTTTCAATATCAATACCGACGAAGCTAGCATTGGTCTTCGCAACGGTATTTTTATTTTTATTTTCATTATTTGATCTTGGTTTTTGGTAATTGCTGTTTGATTAATCGCTGATTTATCTCTTATGTTTGATAATAAGTAATTTGGGTGATTTTTTTTTTTTTTTTGCTGTTCCTTTTGATCGTATACGTTTTTCAAAATATGTGAGAGGAACATCCCCACATATATGATCAAATAGAACTGAGGACGTAGCAAAATTTGTTGTAAATGGTTTAGGGTTAGGTGTTATTGTGTTGTATGTTAATTTGTTTGAGAGATTGGCGTGAAATTTCTATATGGGACGTTGTTTTGTTAAATAATTACGTAGTTCTTCCACTTTTACAGTTTTGAATCAAGTAGAGTAAGGTAATTTTGGTGCTTATGTTGTGCCACATGAATTGGTAAGCGTAGAAGTGTAGTACTTACTCCGTTCCAATCATTTGTTTACCTTTGATTAAAATGGATAAATAAGTTAAATAAATGATGAGACGAAGTGAGTCAGTTCACTGAGGAATGGTCAATTCTTTTGTGACATGTTATAGTTGTGTTTTTGTTAATTGGTGGATAGTACCTGTTAAGGGAATGGTGTTGACATCGATCTCTATGGTAGCAGAATATTTTAGGAATCTGTCAAAGGACATGTTTATGTTTATCGGGTGCTCCCTTAGTTGGTGAATCAGAATTGTTTGTTTAACAGTTCAAATAAGTTTTGGACCACGTTTTGATTTTTCCCTTCAAGTTGATTAAAATTAGTTTTGAGTATATCCCTTGCGTTGAAGATAACTTTGTTTGGGCACAGTATAGGATCTGGTTCTTTTATGTTTTGCATTTTGGCTGGCTGGTTGAAGTTTGTACAAAGGGTGATAAGATCATGTGTATTTGTTGGAGCTTGTGCCAATTCTTGTATACTTTACACAGTATTAGGATTGGACTTTTAAGATTTCCATTTTGGCGGGCAAATCGACATGCCCTCTCACTCCCCCCTCCCCCTTGGTTGCTTTAGACCAAATTAGTACTAACCTCCACTTCACTTTGATCTTCCCACTTTATTAAAATACTCCTCATGTGTATTAGACAAGTGGGAAAAATCAAATTCGAGGGGAGGTTAGTATATGGATATCTGAGATCTGTATTTTGAGGGTTGATCTTTTTAGCAATGCACAAGAACGTTGCATATAATGTGTTTCGTGATTCTTTTTTGCTCGATAAATTCTAATTAAGCCAAATCAAATTTGCCTATGAAATTAGCGTCGCCATAACTTTTTTTAGTGTTAATGACTTGTATGTTTTACCAAAAGCAGGACAACTGCTTCTATGAGAAGTTCGGTTGTTCACTACTTTGAACAAAACTTGGGTATATAAGAGCTAAATTTGAAAGTTTCAGTGTTATGAGTTTATGACTATCAGGCCTATTTAGTTCAACTCCGTGTTTTTTATTTCTTCTGAGCTCGGGTGAGTGAATCCAGCGACGTTGCATAGTACTGATCTTATGTCTTCTTCTCGAAGTTTGAATTGCACTTTAGCTACCCTCAAAAGGATATGCTTCCAGATTTGTTTGCTATTGAAAAAATTATTTTCATGTGTTATGGAAATTTATGACCTTGTGCCTTTGGCTATCCTATTGTGCCTCTAGAATGTTTGGTTATGTAGTATTTATCCATCCATGTGGGACTTTGTAAATCAGTTTCTGAAATGCAGTTTTGTGTTTGACCTAAGCCGTCTTTTAAACCCTCATTGGTGATGTGTTATCCCATATTCCCATCCTTGTGGTTGACAAACCATTTTTTAAGTTTGTGCCTTGGAAAGCTCACTGAATGCTTGATAGAGTATCTATCATTGGCTTAAAACGCGTCCCTATATATGGGGTCACACTAAATATTGTCCCTATGTTGGTTGTTTTGTTAACTTTTGTCCCTCCATCAGTGGTCATACTAATTTTTGGCGGCCACGCTATATATTGTCCCTATATTGGTCGTTGAGCTGAAAAGTATAGGTCGTTCCCCTAAAGATTGTCCCAATTTTGACCGTCTTGCTAAAGATTGTTCATATATCGGTTGTCCTGCTAAACATTCTCCCGCTGAAGGTTGTCCCTATTTTTGTTATCCCGCTGAAGGATTTTCGCTTTAGCGGTTGTTTTTCAGCAAACGCCTTAATATCAGTTTTATGCTTAAGCCAACAGTTTTACAGGTTTCGGCCGCACCCTTAATTATGGTGCTAGTCGGAAATGAGTTTTTTGCGTGCAATCTTTGTATGATCCTTGTAATTTTTAATATCATGTGTTGTGGGAAATCAGTGGTACTATGAGACTGTGCCTTCATTATCTGCTGCAGTCAATGTAAAGATTGATTTCATCAAAAAACGGTTTTATAGCCAAGGAGTGTCTCACAGCATGCTTTTGGTGAAACAGAAAACGATTTTCACACAAAAATATGATGCCATGACACAGAATAAAACATTAAACTGTATGTGCTTGTAGTGTTAAGTAATGGTGGGGGCAATGCAGTCCTCTGATACATTTTATCATATATAATCCATAAACAATCTCCCCGTGTCCTCAAGACAAGGGTGTTGTATGGATGAGGTTGCGAACATCACTCCTATTTTACCATAGGTGCCAATCTTCGAGGCTCCGAGGTACTAATGCTGTTGAATAAACTTGAAGTGGGTGTTCTATTGTGAAGTAGATCTAGCAACAAAATTTTCAACACAATTATCGTTGCCGTCATACTAAACCGCCTCTGTGTAGAACTCGGAATAAGTTGCGTAATTTGATCCCTGGGCAGGAGCCTTCGAAACACTGCGCTATTGTTGTTTGTTGAAATAGTTCTGACCAAATTTCTTTGCTTATACTCTTAATTGCAGTGTGAAATTTGCTCTTCGTTTATTTGAGATAAGTTGAGCATATGTAAACAGCATTTTATAATGGAAAATGCATCCTGGTTCTTGCGAGACATCACTTTAATTTTATAACGTCTGTTGAGTTTGGGCAATTGCTGGCCACCAATTTTGGATAAATTGTGATATTAGGTGGATGTTTATGTGAATTGCTCTTATTTTCTTATTTTCTTTACATAAGGCCTTTAAAGCATGCTTCACAAATCATTTATCAGCGCCTTTTCTTTTCAGTGCGATCTTTTGGAACTGAGGGCCGCAGAAAGGATGGTCCACAAGTCCCGGTAATTGACAAAGTGTATGAATATATAGTATTTAGAGGAAGCGACATTAAGGTAAATTGAGTTCTTGCCAGATGCTTTTTTAGTAGCTCCATTTTTCTTGTTTTATTCCCAAATCCCCGTGGAGCCAAATGCTGTGTTTGTATTCTTTGGTGCTGGGTTATTATAGTCTTATAGACTTGAGCAAAATGGTTCACTAAACCGGCCGCGTTTCTTTTCATTATAAAGTACTCTGTAGCAATCATTTGATACAATTTTCATCCCAACTTTTAGTATGAGTCATTTGGAAATCAGTTCTCTGTGCCGTTAGGCAAGAGTAAGTTCGGGTAAGGGCATTCATGCTACCCTCTTACCCCTCTATTTTCGGGTGACTGGTTCCCTTTAGGCACTCTGTTAATGTTGTTGATGTATGCCTTAAGCTTTTTCTTCATTGTTTCTGTTTTTGATACTTCCTGTCTCCTAATCGCTTGCATAAGCAGCAACATCTTATCATTCAATTATTCTCCGATCCTTTGAGTTTTCAGTGGACAGGTGATACCGTTGTAGTTTTGGTTGAATTTGAAATGAGCTACTGTTTACAGAAGGTAGCAGGATTAATTTTGTATTTTTCTGACAGGATTTGCAGGTCAAATCTTCTCCGCCTGCGCAGCCAGCTCCTTCTGTTCATAATGATCCGGCCATTATACAGGTAGATGAATCTAAACTTTTAGTTGCTATATTGCTGCAAGGCATTCTATGTTTAATTAAGGAGAAATGTCAGTGAGAAATAACGTTGAAACTGTACCTTGGGGTTGCTTTCAGTATAAGACGAGAAATCGAGAGTATGTTTGATTATTGGTCATTACTTATCGTTCATGTCTACCCCTCCTTATCTCGTTTCTAGTGCATCGTATGGGCTACTCAGTTCTAGGGTGTGGGCGGTTTATCTGTTTCCTTGCGGGCTAAAGCAACTGGTTTTCACTGGTGGATTGTTGTTTTTGCTATTCCACCGTTGATTCTGTCAGCGCATTAATATGGTTACTAGAAATGACCGAGTGTTAGAGGTGAACTTAGCACCTTGGGTTTTATGATTATTTGAGGGAAATTTTGACATACGGGAAGAACTGAGTGGAGTGGACGGACAAATTTTCTTGGCATTCGTGTTCATCCTATTGTAGTTTGGCTAGAGTGCGAAACCCACAATTTTTTTTTTGCTTCCAGTTCTATTTAATTTTTTAACTGGAATGTTTTGGTCTTCACTTAAATCAAGCTTTAGTTGATGCATATGTTTCTATCACTAACTTATCTTCTTTCCACTTGGCTTCTCATAGTCTCACTTTACCCCTCCGACTGCACCTTCAAGCTTGCCTACTGCCCCAACGGCTGCTACCCAGACTCAGGCTCAGGCTCAGACTAGTGGGTCTTTATCAGATTTCGGTACCCAAATTCCACAGCCTGGAATTCCTAGAACTGCTTATCATAATATCACACCCTTGTATCAGCCTGGAGCGAATTTGGCTTCTTGGAATCCACCACCTCCACCGACATCTAATAATGGTGGTCTCTCAGTTCCTATGTATTGGCCAGGATATTATGGACCGCCTGCTTCTGTCCAGTCACAACAACAGTCATTGCTTCAACCTGTTCAAGGTTTGCCTATGCAACCCTCCTTGCAGCCATCTTTAGCACATCAATCAATTCATCATCCAAACATGAACCCATCTTTTCCAACTGGAGCATCCAACAATTCAGCTTCACAATCTTTGGAGTTTCCCCCTCCACTGCTACAACCTATAGTCAACAGCTCTATAAGTACGTCATCAACTGTACAGCCAGTTCAGTCATCTGCATTAACCGCGGCTCCGTCAAATATGATGCCTTCCAAGCCACCTGCTCAAGCTGTGCCAACTGTATCTCAGAGTACTACCCCACCCTTGGTGTCATCTGCGTTATCTAATATGTTGGAAAAGAGCACTGTGCCAACATTGATCCCTAATCAGCCTAAACCAATTTCGAGTTCATCAGTACCCTTCAACAACTTGTCTGAATCTCTCTCTTCTGTTGGCGGGACATCCAGTTCACCTGCGCTGGTGACTCCAGGTCAATTTTTACATCCTGGACCCACCATTTCTCCAACTCCACAGATAGCGGAGAAGGATGTTGAAGTGGTCCAGGTTCCATCGTTGGGTTCATCATCACAACCCCCAGCTGGAGTACCTGTGACAGCTGCACCGGTACCAGTGTCTAAAGAAACTCAGGCACCACTTTTGCCTCTTCCATCACCTGTAAATTCAAAGGTTAATATTTTATGTTTAGTTATATTGTCTGTTTATGTGCCTTGATTACTTTGTCAGTTTCATGCAAAAGTGCTACGAGCAATGTAAATTGTTGACACATCTCTTTTTGTTAGATGAATGGAGTTTCTTCTCACACTCGGTATGCCAATCGTGGTGGACGTGGGAGAGGAAGAGGAAATGAGGTAATGTGTAGCTCCTTTTTAAATTGTTTTTCTGTTAGGAGTACGACTAGAACAATCCTGGTCATTCTAAGGTGATCTTTTACTACTGGAGAATAAATGTGAAGAAGTATTAACTTATGGATGTTATGTATGGTAAGCTATTGTGTCCCATTTGTTAAATTATTTTTTGTGGTAGTGAGGTGTACTGCTAAACCGTACATAATCCGTCGAGTTGTTGGATATACAAATGTGGTCTTTACTCGATGTGTGTACTGTGTAGATGGTTTGGGTTTTGGTTGGTTTGAGCATTGTATTCACGACCAGGGTGGAGTTTGCTTCTCTCCTCTCCATGAAACACGGCCAAACTCCCAACTCATCTTAAATCCTTCCTCTATCACGGGGGAAAAAATAGGTTCGTAGATCTTTTGTAACTTAGTTTCATATTTTGTGTTCGTATGCAGTTTTCTCGCGCGGTACCCAACTACACTGAAGACTTTGATTTTGAGGCAATGAATGAGAGATTCAAAAAAGATGAGGTCTGGGGACACCTGGGTAAAAGTATAAGCCAGACAGATGATGGACTGAATTTACAAGATGAAGATAATGTTGATCCTCTAGCAGCCGATAAAAAGGTAAGGTCTTTGTTTTACTAGGTATCATTGTCTTTTATCTTTTTTGATCTATATCTTTTGATTCCTTGTGTGACTTGATTGAGCAGCCCGTTTATAAGAAGGATGACTTTTTTGATACCTTGTCCTGCAATGCTCTTGATCGCGAATCTCGTAATGGAAGGCCTCGATTTTCTGAACAAATGAGGCTAGATACCGAGGTAATATACTTTTGCTTTGTTGGTAGTTTGTTGATAAAAAACTGTTTGAACATACGATAGTTATGCAGTGTAGTTGATGAGTTGTCATTTGTCAATATTTGCTGAGGTGTTGGTTATGTGTGGGTATTTTCCACTAGTGAGTGTAGTGAAATGCAACAGTCCTTGTTACGGTCTTAGGGCACAAATTTTAAATTTGCATTTCCTGCGTTTCTTGAACTCCTACTGAGTACTGACTACTGACTGTGAATCTGAGATTGGATTTGATTTTGTCTCAAGTTGTTATAAACCAACAGTTGCACTGCATGGGTCTATTTTGAGTTTAAAATTGTTTTCTTGGGTTCTCTTTTATGACAATATTCTTCATTGATGTAGACATTTGGTGACTTCTCAAGAAATCGGGGATTCCGAGGTGGGCGTGGACCAGGTCGTGGCGGACGGTCACGAGGCGGTTATCATGGAAGGGGCTACGGCTACGGTGGTAGGGGGCGAGGCCAGAATGTGTACCGAGCCATCTAGTTGGCTCTTTCATTGGGTAAAAACTAGGTCTGCCAGCCAGTCTTGTAGTCAGGGTCTTGCTTGTTTTATGCACCTACCCTGACACGACAAGGTTGAAGGCTGGCAAAAGGTAGTAGATTATGGTCGATATCTCGTGTGGGCAGTTGAAGGAATATTGCATGTATAGACAATAGCTTGTCAAGGTGGTAGTAAACTCTCCAAAGCCCCCTGACTAAAGAGCACGAGATCGGCATTATTTATGTGGTGTTGAGAATAACAAACCAGTGACATAAGTAGATTATGGGGTCTCATTGTTATGTATTTTGGTGTTTTAGGTGGGGGTTCGATTAGCTTGTGGCAGAAGTTGATGGTGAATTGGTGGTGTATTTGGAGCTTTTGGAACTCGTTTCTGTACCTGTAGAATAAGTCTTAATTTATGGAGTAGCGGACTCTGAGACTTGTTTGGTACTCAGTTGTATTCATGATTGCATGGTTACTTATTATGGAATTTGTCAGCTTAATCCGTCGAGCTATTTACGGTGTTTTCATTGAACATATACGCATTTTGCTAAAATTGAAGCCAGTTTTGATGGCTAAGTCACTGAGTAATGAGATGCTAATTATTTGAGAGCCAAAACCATTATCAGATTGCCTTCTGTGTTATTCAATTTGCTGGACCTCACGTATTTGAATCCGTGTTGCAATGCTTTGAAAAGCTTTAGAAAAACCGCTAGTAAAACTGTAAACGCAAGTGATGTTTTCAATAAAACAATACAAGTGCAAGCTTTGAAGTAGGAACTTCTCAGTTCTCAGTTTCTCACTACAAGGTAGCACCAATGCAACTCAAGTACTTAACCACTATTATTATCATTTTCCGGAAGACAAGAAACTTGGCAAATAGATCGTTCGGATCCTGCCGGGTTAATTTGGATTGGCCATTTTAGGTTTGCTATATATTTTGTTTGGGTCTAACCGGAATGAGAAGAGTCTTTAGTTTACAGTCCATTTTTGATGGGTTGTCGAGTCATTCACGGGTATGAGTCACTTGAGTTTGGTGGTTAAATACTCAACAATAATAATTTGAATAACGAAAAAACGTTTGAAATATTACTTAATTATCGTGTTACTCCGACTCTCCGACACGTGCCGAGTGTCGGATACTGTTATTTTGTGAGAACTCTTCAAATTTGTGATCTAAAGTGAAGTGTCGCATTGGATCTCCGACACAAACCTTTTTAATTTTAGACCGAGTAAAAACCTGTAGTACATAGTCCATAGTCCATAGTCGTTAATTTGAATATTCTGATTTCATGTCGTGCGGAACTCATCTGTTAAATACAATATTCAGTAACGTTTACTCTTCCTCCCCCCAAGATCAATTCTTTTTACCTTTTACCCCACCTTACAATTCAATCAAAACCCATCTTTAATCTCTTTCAATAGCAATTGCATCTTCACTTTTATTAAACATTAATCACTCTTTTAACACTAAAGTAAGAATCTTTATTACTTGATCACATCCCTCATTTTTCTCTTTAAAAACCCGTTTCTGGGTTGCTTTAGATTACTAAAATGGTGGTTCCTGTGGTTAGATTTCCAATATATACAGTGATTAGGTTAATTGGGATTACAGTAGCTCTTCTTGTTTTAACATGGAATATTCACTACAGAGGTGGCTTGGCTCTCATCTCCGATAACAAAGCTCTCATCTTTAATGTAATTTTCTCTTCTTTCTCTCTATTTATCGTGTTTACATCTGAGCTCCCTTTACCTCGCAGTTTGCGGGAGTCATTCAGGCACTAGGCTAATGTTGTTTTATATATGTCAAATTTGTTGGTGGGCAGCTTTGTTTTTGAGTGTTTGATGGAATGGATATGATACTGTAGCTCAACAGTTGCTATACGAATTAATATTTTGGGTGAATGTTCAATTCAGCTTCTGGGATTGATTCAACTTAATCTTTGTTTGCCTCTGAAATCTGAATAGATTGCAGTTTGTTCCAGTTGACTTGCATATCATGTAGTTTTCTAATATATTTGCAATCTTTAAAATGTTTGAGGGATCGTCATATATGGGGTTGACTTTTCCATATCTTTCAGACCTCACATTGTTGGTCTGGTACGATGATTCATGTTAGCCAATTCCAAATCACTAGGCGGTGGTGATGTTTGTATTGTTGTAATTTTATGGAGCTACTCGTAGTACTCTGATTAAAGCAGATGTAGATAGATCGGTAGGAGCTCCAATTGAGCAATTGTACCATTATACTCGTAGTATACTCCAATTAAAGCAGATGTTGATCTTATCCATTCATCCCTTCCCTTCTTATTTTGTGTCCAAACAAAATGTTACTACCTCCATTCCAATGCATTATACACATTTTTCAAAATTCTCCTCGCATAATTTGGAAAATGTATACAATTCATTGGAATGGAGGGAGTAATTGTCAGGAGATATGATGCGAGTCGTTATACACCAAAAATAAAACCTAAGTCTKCTAACTGAGAAGTCAGTGGAAGTATGGTCGATCTCCTCAAGGAGGTAATGTTTTATCTGTAGTCAGTTTGTCCGGTCACAAAAATGGGGGTTTTATAGGTTGTTATCTAAACTAATGAGAGAGAAAGAGAGAAATAAAGCAGGAAATTAACGAATATAAATCAGAGGAGAAGGAAATATGCCAGGAATCGGTCACCGTGATAAACATGTTATCGGGTCAACTATGTCAGTCAGTCTCTAATAAGAAGGGTATTGGTTTTCTCCTTTCGGTCTTAAACCAATGATTATCTCCTTTCGGTCTCTAATCACCCTAAGGTCATCCTAATTTGCTTTCGCCCTATTAGGAGTCGCCTATCGTTCTAAGCAAGTCTTCCCTATCAATCTCTCGATCTAGGTCGGGGTTAACTAAATAATCGGTCTCCTGCGTGAACTCATTCAACCAAATTACAATTAAATTGCTTAACAACGATTCTTATCCCAAATTAACCTAACAAGTCAATCCTATCACATTTCTACCACGGTTTCCCTCATCCTAACATATTAAGGAAATTAGCTACGCATGGTTCGAAATTCTAAACTAACAATAACGATAATAACAATAAAAGAAGTCATAGCAATTAAAGAGAAAATAACGAATAATAAAAGAGAATAGAAATTAAAGCAAGAATTAAGATTAAAGGGAGACTGATGATTACAAAAGTAGCGGCGCGGAATTCGAGAACAAAAGATGAAAAGAAGCAAAGTCTCAGATCTAGAAAATGTAACAGTGTGTGGAAGTGTGCCAAAGTAAAAAGTAAAAGTCTCCAGTAAAAAGTGTATCGATTAACACACTAATCAACTTATTTATAACTTAAGTAAAAACCTAATCTAAAAACCTTATGGACGTAAAGCCCATAACGGATAAGTTACTCGATCGAGGAATTGGCACCTCGATCGAGCTGTCCTGTGCTCGATCGAGTGGATTGTTGAAGAGAGTTACTCGATCGAGCACAGGACAGCTCGATCGAGAACCTTCAATCTAGCAACCTCTCGATCGAGCACAGGAGAGCTCGATCGAGGTCTTCTCATCTTCACTAGCCTCTCGATCGAGCAGAGGACAGCTCGATCGAGGTTTTTCGATCTCTTGTAGCTTTGTGTTGGCAGAATATTTGGGCTTTGACTTGGCTTCACGCTTCCCAATGCGTAAGAATTCTGTTCCGACCCTTCCATCTCCTAAATGTACGTACTTGGGACAATTTCGGCTTGGTTTTCACCACTTCTTAGCTTGTACCTACAAAATGGCAATGAAAGTACAAAGTAGCATATTCGGGGCATAAAGTGACAATAAATCACGTAATTGACATAGAAATGCGTGCTAAAATGGACTATAAAGTCTATGTAAAATGCACGCATCAAGATACATGTAAGGTCTCTTGAAAGTTGAAAGTGAACAGTTATTTTTTTATGTGGAGCCCTATGTTGACATACTACTATACTACTCCGTACTATACTACACTTAACAGAGAGCCCAAGCCATTAAGCTTATATCAGCACCAGTTCTAACTAGCACGACATAATAAAACGTAAACTGAAACTGTGGGTTTGATTCTGGTCCGCTGAGATTATTGTAAGAGGCGGCAAAAAATTTAAAAAAAAGGCTTGAGGTCAGATGACATAACTTTCAGCTTTCAAGTTGATATATTTCCCTTGATGGATATTCATATTCTTTACCGATGAACAATCAAGTCTATATAATGTCTTCAAACTCACATGTTTTCCAGGCCCTATTGCTTTAATTGGAAATTGGCCTAGGGGAATATGTGTCACATTCAGCTGTAGAGGTTTTAGACGAAACTTAATTTGCCGTGGGTGCAACAACAAACTATTTCAGTTTTAATGAGTGTTGCTTTAGCATGTCATAATGATCATTTAGCTCTACTTCAATTAAATATCATGCTCCTATTCTCAATGGATAATTGCAGGCTGTTTTCCCCAATTGCAGGTTCATCCAGTTTTGATGGTCATAAGCCTCGTACTTCTAAATGGAGAAGGTAGGAATGTATTGTTGATATGCGAATTTTTCGCACTTATATTTTCTCATCTGAAGGTTGAGGTCAAACCATGTTCTAAATTAAGCTTAGCCTTTTGGAATTAACATAATGCCACTTGATATAGTGCCCTTGCGGGACTGTTTTTTTTTTCTTTTTTGCCAAATTTGAGCCGATTTTGTTGATCAAGAGCTTCATGAAAGAAAAAAATGTTCAATTAAAGTCTGATACTTTTTTTGAGATGGTGCATTGAATAGTGGCATTGACATTATATGCACTCCTTTCTTTATTGCTCACTCCTCTGACATAAATTGGCTTTCCAACTTGCCGCGGTAGTATTCCATTTACTTGGCATCTGGTGGAAGATGGCCATTGTAAGGTATAGAACACAGAAGCTTGATCAGATCAGCATGAGTGCATATGTACTCTAGCATTGAGGATGTAACTTTTACGTAGAACTGTCTTCCAATTGAAGTATGTGTGGCATTAACACAAGGGTAAGGCTGGATGTATCCGATCTCTCCTACCTTGCCATTTAGAGTAGTCGTTGAGGGCTTGAGGCATTAGGGTGATGTATTCAAGAACATTTAAGGTAGATCACATTGTTCTTCACGTCATCAACATTGTTATCTGATATAATCCATTGGTGCAGTTGCTGTTATTGCTATTAACTTTGTATAGCTCAAGTGAACATTAATTACTATGGGGCAGCTCTTTGTTTAATCTACATATCATTTTCATAAGCTGTGTATTGATTTTTCGCTTGCTTTTAATAGACTCTTATCTCAAATACTTGCCAACGCTATAAATCATTTCCATAATCTTGAAATGTGGTTTTGGTGCAGCGATGCTAGCATACAAAACAGTTCCAGGAACGAAAAGCTTTAAAAAGCTGATTCACCTGGTCTTGCAGTTCCTGGCGTTCTTCTTGGCAGTAATTGGTGTATGGGCTGCCTGGAAGTTTCATAGCGACAAGGCCATCGATCACTTCTACAGTCTCCATTCGTGGCTTGGTCTTGCCTGTCTCTTCTTATTTACTATCCAGGTTTATCTTTCATTTCTTAGATTTTCACCTGTTTTAAACTCTTGCCTAAACTTTGAAAAGACCATCTTATTTCATTTTCAGAAACTCAGATTCAATTAGACTTATTTGACATGGGTGTGTGTCAAACTGTCAGACTTGGCAATTTTGTGAAAAATTCTATTGTTTCTGGTTTCAAATTAAATGGCCAAGTGTCCTACATGTTGGAGTGTCAAGAGTTTGACTCGGGTAGTGAGTCAATATGAAGGTTCACATCATAGGTTATTGAGGTTGGAAATATTTTACGCTCTGTGTGGTTTGAGAGAAAACACATTCGGCAAAATATTATTGTCAACGGAAAGGAGGGGAAGAGAAAAACTATATAGTGAGACATTTTTGCGATTCTCCACCGTACTACATACCCAAAAAACAATGATCTTTGGAATTGGACCGTTGGAAATATAAACAAATCACGATCCTAATAAAATTGTTTTTCCGCCTTGATCAGTGGGCTGCTGGATTTACGACGTTCTGGTACCCTGGTGGCTCAAGGAACAGCAGAACCTCTCTACTTCCATGGCATGTTTTTTTTGGCGTCTATATATACGCCCTTGCTATTGCCACCTCACTTACCGGGATCTTAGAGAAAGCAACATTCCTACAAAGCAGCCATATCATATCTCGCTACTGCACTGAGGCCTTGCTAATTAACTCCATGGGTATCTTGATTGTGGTCCTTGGTGGTTTCGTAATTTTGGCACTTGTCGCCCCCGTGAATGGCAAAAGCGAGATTCCTAGGACAGCAGAGTAGGGTTTTGTCTAAGAAAATGGAAGGTTCCTCAAATCCTCTTCACGAATATTAGTTTGCAGAATATATAGATGTATTCATTTGATCCACATTGCTTTGCTTGGCTGTGATATGAGACGATTATAAATAATTTGAGTGATATTTCTACTTTCAGAAAAGTTTTACCAGTTGACTGACTCGGTTGCAAGCAAGGCACAGTAAGTTGGTGTTCAATGTTTACCCTTCTTCATTTCAAGCAAAAAGGTGTAACCTTTTAGAGCTTTAGTTATTCATGATGAGCTTTACATCTACAGTTGTTTCACGACCCGTCAGTAAAATTTTGTCGCAATACTACTTAAACCCGTGTAATTTGGACATGATATATGAAGGTCAATTACTAAAGACAATGATCTTTAACGATCAACTTCTATTCTATTATCTCCTTCCGTTTACTGCGACTTGAACACTATTTCTGCGATCATTTTAGTGCACAATCACCTCTTCTTTATGCCCATGAAAGGGATGAAGAAAGCATAGAGACCTCGAGGAACTTGAATCTGAGTTAACGGAGTGAAACTCTTCCCAATTACCTGCATCACAAGAATTTGTTACTTAAACTTCGTTCCGGTGAGTTTGTTGTATCAAGGTTACTTCCGTCCCAAGAGTAATTGACATTAGATGTAACGTAAGGTATACCAGTACACATTTCTCATCGTAGAAAACCTAGAGGCGGTCCATGTACCAATTTACATCAGATAAAATGTTTTGTCCCTCAGTCACCAAATTCAAATTTTGAGAAAATATTTCGAACAAATGACCACAAACCACACATTGTGGGGACTGCAGAAAAAAATAGGTTTTGATTTCTTCATAACTACATGTGTAAATAATAATGAATGCTGTAATTTCCTAATTTTATACACAAGGAACTATGTGATGAAAAAAAATAATAATAATGATAAACTAGGCGGCCTAGAAAGGGCTAATTTCCCGGGCTATCTTCAGTAATATCTCAGGGACAAGGCGCTTCATTGGCGGTGCCATAGCATCCTTGGCCAAAGCATCTTCATCACCGGCATGTATGATGGAAACCATATGCTCGAACAGCTCGTCTTTACCGCCTCTTAGTGGATCCTGCAAGGCCAATTGGATTATGATTAGATGCAAATGCAAACATGGAAAGATGCTTCTAGAAGTAGGACTGGCATGTGAAGTGTGGTTTGAGGAAAGACAAAGGATCGTGGACCCTATCTCGATTCTTTGAACCCAGTGGATACGGAGAAATTTTGGATTTACTGACAGGGAAACAGATCTAAGTCTGGGAGTCTAAGGTGAAGCAATCTACGTCCTGCCAAAAAAGTGGATGTTCACAAATAGAAGTTGGATCTAGGTTGGACCTGATTAATTTGTATTCTAGTTTCTGCTGATATTGATCCCTGGATTATTTCTCGAAGCTCATTGTTTTGATCAGTTACTTCTTGTTGGCATATTCTATGAGATCATGGTTCCTCTGGAAGTGTGATGCGGATCTCATATAAACTGTCCCGATTTGGAAACATGAATCATACTGACCAGAGCGGTCATGGTTCAGAGCACAGACTTTTGACATGAAACCCAAATACCTTACTTGGCCTACTAAAATATATATAGCTAACTAAAATGTGTCTTGATCCACTAAATTTCCAATATGGCCATACACCCATATCCCGCTAGTGCCAAACCCTTTTGGACATGTCTAATCTAATGTATAAACAATTAGCAAATCAGTTAAAATGTGGGAGTAATGGAGTTTGTAGCAAAAGGATGTGTCATTTGGGCGTATTACAAAGTGAAGGCTCAACTAACAGATAATATTTGGTGCATGCAGTGATGAAATTCAAAGCGATTTAATGTTTTCAACCTGAACGAACAAATCAGTGTGGGTTTTCCCTTCAAATAAGATCACTTCAGCATGAGCACCAGCTTTTCTGAGAGCATCTGCAAAGCTTTCACTGCAAATAGAAAATTATAACTCAAGAGGTTTTTCCTTCAAACTTTAAAATGAATCAGAATACAATCAGTCTCATACGAGACGATCTCATTTGTGAGACCAACCAAATTACATGGTTAATTGGCTGTTCATACATGTAAAAGATCGTCTCCTGTAAGCTATTTGTGATTAAAATATTCAGTAGACAATATGACATCACGCAAAAATACAATTCCCAAGGAAAAGATACCAACCTGGCGTCTGATGGGATCGAGTGGTCCTTGGTCCCATGAAAAAGGATGACAGGAGGTAAGATTGAAACAGCCTTCGCAATACTTTTATCCTGTACAAGAAGCTCCGGAGAGGACTTTACAAGAGATTTTTCGCCTTCCATAATGCTGCAAGGCATGTAATGTATTAATATTTACATATAAGTACCGCAAGCTGCATGACCTCAATTGTGAAGCATGATAACCAAGCTGTAACAGGCAGATACCTTAAGAAAATTGAGCGATATAGGCCTCGATTGTTGAAATGATCTACCAGATTCAACATGTTGTACCTGATTCACAGAGTTGGTATTTCTTGTTAGACAAACAATCAAATAAGCCTTTTGCTATGCATGGCATCACACCATTCCCAAACGATTGAATGGAGTGACAAAAATATGAACTTGATAAGAAGCAACAGCATTATCCGATCCCTAATGCCTCAATGTAGAGGGATGCAGAGGGTTCGTACATAAGCAGCCTTACCACTAACATTGAGAGGTTGTTTTTGGTTGACCCACAATGAAAATCGCGTCGTAAAATGCACTGACACTTTGCCAGTTCACAATACAAGAAGAATAGAGAGTTTAGTGAGTCATTTTGCTTTAACCCATTACATTCAAAAGCCATAGAATAGTGCAAACATGAGGCACATACATCAAAAATATATGTTCCTTCAAACAAAGAAAACCAGCAAGTACAACTAAGCATGCAAATGCTCAACCACAAGACTTTATTACAAGAATATATTAGAAACTGTTCATTACATACCCGCCTGATAAAGCAAAATAAGCTTTTATCTGTGACATACTCCAAGAACTGCTCTCTCCTTGTGATTCTCTAATAGACTGCTGTAAAATAGCACAGGCTGAGATGTGTGCCCCAGCTGATTGTCCCACCAGATAAATTCTGTACACAAAAAGTAAAAATGTAAGCAAATGACTCTAGGAGCATAAATTACCATAAGAAATAATTAGTCAACTACCTGTCAGGATCACCTCCACAGCTTGCAATATTGTTGCATACAAATGAGATACCCTGAGAAACATCGTTGATCATGTCACTGATTGTTCCCTGAGGGAAATTTCTGCATGAAAATTAAGGCTGTCAGATGATAATCGTGCATTAATGTCTCTCTCCCAGACTCTCTCCGTAACTCAAAAAACATTAAGGAAGCTATGAAACTTCAAACCCACTTCAGTTTGTTAAATAAGTAGAGTATGACTGACAAATGTATAAATGATTCAGCATGTGCAGTTAGCTTTCATTCAAAGGCTGCCTAACCATGTTGATAATGAATCAGATGCACCAATGCACATAGTTTGGGGTTTCGATCAGCCGACCTTGAAACAAAAACGTCCGCACTGGAGCAGAGTTGATTCGTAAACTAGCCAACGTTCTTTATATTTGAATCCAGTAGCGTTCTACGAAGTCAACCAGAACCAAATCGAACACCAAACCATGCAACACTGTAGACGCATATAATGATGAATTATTTAACATAAGCTGATTACCTGTAGTCCAGGCAGGCCACTATGATGTCTCTTTCTATGAATTGTTTCCCAAGAAACGAACCCCATGCTTTGTATCTGACATAGCAAGACAGATCAATGGTTAGCAAAGTATAAAAAAGTTGATAATACAAATAACAAGTAAAAGATCAATGATGCCACATGAATGATACAGCATTTGTGAAGGTCACAACTCACAGATATCATCATTCACAACATCAGAAGGGTAAATGTTTGGATCGCTTAGAAATCACCAACAGTTATTTCCAAAGAGTTTCTATTTTTGTTTTCGTAACCTAAGTCATTTTCGCACAAACAGTTTCATTGGATACGTATGTTTTTTGAAGCCTGCTCACCCGATAATCCAAGCTCCACCAGTCACAAATATCACGACAGGTTTACGTCCTTTTGTGTTTTGTGGCAGATAAAGGTCTAGCCTGTCGAACAAGAAATTAATAGGAATAAATGTGCATGGAATAGTCACAAACAAAAAAAAAAAGAGCAACACTGCATAGTCCTGCCTATTTCGAAATTCAAAATTCGAAATTCAATTACAGTATTAGTTGTGAAAACCTACCTATTTCTTGGTTGTTCTCCATAAATAACACTCCTATGCACCTGGCTTGAAAAGAAGTAATAATAGCCCACTGTTTGCAACAAATATAGACATGTAAGTTCATCGCACCACTCCAAATTTCAAATAATTTCAGCACTACAGTAAGAGCGAGATATAAGAGCTATGAAACAACATATGTTTACTACATTTGCTTGTGCATGTTTACCAAACTAAGGATCCTATTACAATAAGCTGATTCTTTTAGGTTAACTAGCATCTAGCACACAGCTGCATAAGAACAACATACAAGCACAAAATCATTTCACAAGCTTTGCCCCCTTCTAAATTGCACCACAGTATGTAGCGTACGTGAACAAAAGATCATCTTCAGATAGGCTAATAAAAAAACAAAAATATGCTTGCAAGTAACTGAAATTCTAGAACGATGCATTGATACTTCTTACCTTGGAGGAAACCAGGCATAAGTAGCATAGCATAACATAAGAGTGCAAGAACTCTGGTAATCCAGCGGTAGCCTACCCTGAATGGATAAAAGATTAGAGAGCCCAAATGTTTCTCGAAATATAATGTGATAAACACAAGACTTGCATGAAGTTTATGAAGTTATGCATGATTCATATGATAGGTACCAGAAATGTAATAACAAGAAGCCGTGTTTTATATGCTAAAGCAGACACAATGTAACGTATGTAAGTGTTGTTGGGTTGTCTTTGGAACCAAGTATGCAATAACAGGAAGCCGCGTTTTATATGCTAAACCCATTAAAGGAGTGAATGTATGTTCTTAGCTAATCAAAATCATCCATTTTTTTTCTGCAGTAAAGCTAGGCATCTAAGTCAAAGATGACGCATTTAAGAAACTCCATCCAAGTAATTTGGTCCCTCTTCTTCAACTATTAAGACGAAGATCTTTCACCACCTTATATCGATTGTCTCACCCTACCCACTCGCTCGTGTAAAACCAGGGGCGTCACTTACACCTTAAATACAGATCTCATAGTCACCCTGCAACTGTTGGACTACTAACAGCTAGCATATATAAATACGAGTAAATCAAAGCTCCGGTGTGAGCCATGCCCAGGGATAAAAACCTCATAACCTCAAACTTCCGTCCAATCATTAGTGTACCTTTAATTGTCTTTGATAGACATATATTAATCAAACGTACACAAATGATTAATTCGGAGGGAGTGCAACACAAAACATGACATCTTTAAATCACATAACGCATTTCTGTCATCGGTCCGATTCAGTTCCCGCTCCTACAGTCGTACCGTTGAGTTTGTCACAATTTTGGGGCCATCAAATTTCAAGTTGGCACCTTACAAGATACAAATGGAGCAAACCAACAATCATTAACAATGGCTCCTTTCATGGATGCATTTACGACGAAATTAACCGGACTCGTTCGTAAACAGAATAAACCCAATATAACTCGAAACCTGAATCGACTCGACCTGATAATAAAACTCCCCGACCAGAAATGACCCACTAGGCAGGTGTACCGATTTGTTGACATAATAACGAAAAAAAAAAAAAAAAAAAAAAAGATTAATAGAGGAAAAATACCCAAGGTAAGAAAGAAGGATAAAAGCAAGACGGGTAATTAAATAAGTTTCGGCAGCAGCATGTTCGAAATCTTGTCTTAATGACTGTTGTTTAGAAGGTGATTCTCCCATTATTGGTCTTCGTTCCCCACAATTCCCGCCATTTTCAATATTATTATTATTATCATCCGACGCCGTTTCAGCAGCCATTGCTGGAGATTTCTAGAGAGGAGAAAGTAGATCGATTGAGATGATGATTAATTTAATTTATGATGATGATGTTGTGTTTCTGGGTTTGGTTTGATTTGAAAATTTGAGTGGCTTGCATTATTATTATTATTATTATTATTATTATTAAGAAGTTGTTTATATTTGTTCAAAAAAATGATGGTCACGGCATCTAATAATGATCGTTTATAGTGGAGGATGTGGGGTCCCATGAGTCGTTGATACGCACGTGCTCATGTGGCCAACTCGACATACTTACATACTCGATATGCATATCAACTCCAATACGGTATTGATAAGGAATAACTAACAAGGATTCCTTACATTTACGATTAGGTACAGTGTAGTAGTTAAAATGGAGGTATTGTGGATAATAGGTTCTAGGTTCGAATCTCCCATCTCTTCTATTGCCGCATACCCACCCGTTTAAGGGTGCCAATTGAGTAACGACTCACCAAGCAGCTGGGTCACAGGTCCTCAAACCAATTTGGCCCAACACGACTCAAGCACGATCACGACCCAACCATGACTTAATTCCAAATTAGGCATGCTCACCATTTTTTGTAAAAATTTAAGGAGTCAATCCATGGGCCATTGATAATTTGATATGTCCATTTTGCACCACGATTGGTCTGTCAACATTGCCCAATATGTCCCCATTGTAACATGATCCCCCCCTCATCCCAATTTTTTGTTCATTTTTGTATTTTTTGTTAATTTTGTGGAAGGTATTTTAATTACAAATAACAAACAACGAATAATTGCACAAAGAAAATACTTAATATGACATTAATATTTATTTTCTTGGTAAATGAGATTTTATTCCCTTTTGAAACATACTTTTTTAAAATTAGTCCCTTTTGAAATTTTTTGCTAATATTTATCATCGCGAATTTGGTTTAGGTCCCCCTTTGGGTATCCGTTGTTGTCGAGGTAATAATCTCACTCTCCAATATTGGATTATTAACTGGGTTAAGCTTCTTCACGATCAACAAGCACCTATCTCTTCACCTTCCTACTTCATTAGTACCTTATGGAGAATTTGGTGTATACGAAATAGCCACCGATTTGCTCATTCAGAGGTGAATTTAGACTCTTTTTTGCGTCTCCTAAATGAAGAGGCTACTTTCAACAGAATTGTCATTCTTTGGTCAACGTCATAATATGAATCCTACTGCTGCTGATCATCCTGAAGATTGTTCGGATGCGATGAATATTAAAAACTTCTACCCCCTTCTTTCTCCTGGGTTCTAAGCTCTTCTCAGATTACATTCATCTTAAGTGTGATGCTTTTTGGATTTCTAATTTAAAAACAACTGCGTATTGGTTGTTTTAAGATGAATATGGAACTACATTTCATACCAGGATTGCAAGGTTTTGGGCAAAGTCACATTTCCAGGTTGAAGCTACGACTTTGACATGTGCGATCTCTAATGCTATTTCTCGTGGGTTTAGGCACATTGAAGCTACTTCCGACTGTTTGAACTTAGTTTTCCAAGTTTGTGGCATTACTGAAGTGGATCGCTAAAGCTGTTTTACATTTTTCTACACTCTTTACTTTTATCGCTACACTGCTTTTCAAGTAGTCATTGTTCTAAGAAGCTGAATAAGATTGCTCACTCCATTGCAAAATCTATCATGTTTTGATCGCCTATTTTTCTCTTACCTTAAAAAAAAAAAAAACGTTCACCTCAGGCAAGAAATTGCTTCCAAATCCCAACCCAGGCCTAATATTCCGACTTTTTTTTTTTTGAATTTTCCCTCCATTTTTTCTATATTCATGACGAATTGGCTCCTCAAATCTCTTACCCTTATGTTTTATTCCTTCTCTTGCTCATATCACTCTATATTCATCTATACTAAATTACTCCATATTCATCTCCAACAAAATTTTTTCACTCCATTATCCTAAAAATTTGGGAGGCAATTTTATTACTTCATATTCATCTCTAGAAATTTGGAAGGCAATTTTAATACTATATCACTCCATATTTATCTCTAGAAATTTAGGAGGCAATTTTATTTAAAGGTGAATATCTTTCTCTCTCTTTTTATTTGGGGAAAAAAACGCAGATTAGGGTTTGTCACCTACTTGTAGAGCATTTGATTCTAATTGTTGCAAGAAAATTTGATAGATCTAGGTGAAAATTGAGGGGGAAATTTAGGGATTGTGTGTTAGTATGATTGAGGAAATGAAAGACCTCTCTTATAGTTATGTTAAATGAAGGGATCATCCATTTGTTGGAGTATGTGTCCTCGACAATAATGCGATCACATGTTTAAATCTCATAATAAGAATATATAAGGGAAAGTAATATTTTATTGTCAAC
>VHZZ01002890.1:43299-56379 GCA_009801015.1 Silene noctiflora | reverse complement strand
GGTTCATTTTATTTAGACACCCTACGTTCATTTAGTTCATTGGTTTTAGGTTCCAAAATCGTCGCTTTGATACCACTTTGTAACACCTCCATACTCCGAGGTACCTTACCAGGACTACCTCAAGGTATAAGGATGTTACCATCTCTGTTTCCCGAGGTAGTGAACATCACAGAAACAATAAAGAAACATTGTTATTAATAGTAACGTTTAAAGAATACAAAATCATCTCCGAATACGGAGTACATGGCCAACTGAACTGAATAAAAGAAATGTAAACTAATGTCTGCGGAAGCTACTACTGTGTGACTCCACCCTACAAATCCCCCTCGTGATCAGCAACCATAAATAGTCAAAACCTGCTAGACAACCTGCTCACCATCCCCGAATGGATTATCACAGTTTTCTAAACAATAAACGAGGTCAGTCAGCTGAACAATCAAATACAACATAATGTACACAACAAACATCACCACCATACTACACCAATCACAAGTAACCGACTACACACCGAAGTATGTAGCCCTGCCAGTGGAAGGCCGCAGCCAACCACCTAATCCACCCAAATAATAACCGACTACACACCGAAATGCGTAGCCCTGCCAGTGGAAGATCGCAGCCAACCACCTAAACCACCCAGATAACCATGTCCCTTAATGTGCACATCCTTCCTACGCTGAGAGAACGTAGGAGGCGAACGATGGGGTGAGTCCACCTCTCACAATGGCTCACAAAACAATATCACAATAACCAACATCTCCAACCACCATCACCATACAATTCCGCCACCACAATCATAGCACAAACATATAATCATATCATAACACAACCGTCACATTATAGCATACAATTCGACGGGCAACTGAGTAGGAAAACCTACCTTTTCAGCAATATCAATCAATTAAGCGATTCAGAAACCTTCCTTTATGAATTCTCCTCCTATAAAGGATTAAAACATATCATAAGACAATTTCCCCTCAAAACCCCCAAATCAGTAATTAGGGTTCAACATTATACATTAAAGATGCAATAAGACACTTACCCTTGCAAATTCGATCTCAAGACACGCAGAAACGTTAACAAAGCTTGGATTCTTGCTGCGTAAGTGAAGGCTAGAAGGAGAAGCAGTATCGTCTAGGTTTTCTTTTGTTTTGAAAGTGTAAAAGTGACTTACTGCTTCCCGTCTCTATATTTATACTTTTCGCGCAAAACCCGATACGAACCGGACACTCGGTCGAGTGAGTGACACTCGACCGAGTAGCAAACACTCGACCGAGTGCATTGCACTCGTCCGAGTTCCCCACTCCAGAACACTGCCAAACTGACACAACGGGGCACTCGGTCGAGTACCATGTACTCTACCAAGTGTCCCTACACTGAAAATACCGAGTATTACAGATTGTCTTCAGTTGTTGTTCCAGCTGGCTAAGGTTGAGATCCCTCATCGTCTTACTAAGGACGTTCTGTAGGATATTGAGCAATCTCTAGCCTTTTTTCATTGTATTTGTTTTAGTTTTTTACCACGTTGTTTAAATAAGGTCGCTCATAACCTGGCAAGAGTCGAAATGGATTTGTAAGGATACTTCTTTTACAGATGCAAAGAAAAAAACTTGAAGAGATGACGTACATATAATGAAAAAAAAAAATTGCTAAAGAGACAAAATCAGAAACGAAGTGGACATGAAGTTAAATATACTTTATAAATAATAACATAACGGTTTTTAACATTCATTAAAATTGAAAAGCAATATGAAAAGTTAAAAATAGGTTACAAACTTACAATGAATGCGAGAAGCGGAAAATGTTGGAGTAAGTGTCCCCGACAATATTGCGATCACATATTTAAATCTCATAATAAGAATACGTAAGGGATAATTCATTTATTTGGTCAACTGGTCCACATTAATCGGTAATGATTGGCTGACTAGAGTTTGACATTACTGTCGTATGACGGTGGTGATCAGTTGATCCCCTTAAGGTCATGCCTCTATGGCAACGCTCTTAATTGAAAGGACTAATTAATTGTATGTCGATACAGGTTAATTAATTCCTTAAAATTGAACAAATTATAATTGTAATTGAGAAAATGACATCTTATCATAATGTGATTAAATAAGATTTTATTTAGTAATTTAAGAAGTTATATTACTAAAATTAATCGGTGTTTACGAAACACGCGAAATAAGAATGATAAGTTAGTTATAATTACAAGATGTTGTGAATTATACTAACTAGTATTAAAATGACTCATTTTATGTATAAGTAATTTAGAATTACTAGTCAATTTGTTAAATGTGATTTAATTATTATAAAATGACATTTAATTRGTTAAATGTGCATTTAAATTATAAATGACATGTTAATGTCACATATCACACATTATAAATTTGACAAATTACATAGGATAAAATGGAGGTCCATTTTATACTACAAGAAACCGGTTATTTTATATGGGTGGAGTATTTTTGTGGTTTTGTTCTTTTCTAAGCACAAAACACAATTATGACCTATATACCTAAAAAGCTACCCTATAGTTTTTGGTAAGAGAAAAAGGTGAGCATGCTCACCCTCTCCCATATATCAAAACCGGTGCCCCCCTTGGAAAACACATGTGATTTTTCTCTATCATTTTTACACACACATGCTTGTGCAAGACATGCAATATTCTCTAAAAACACAAAAGAGTTTTGGAGTTCTCAATTTTTGTTCATATGAATTCTAATACAATCTAAACATTACTAGTGTAGTAATACTTCCAATATTAGAATTAAATTTTAAGGTAACTTTTATATTCATCTAGTTAATGAATATTAGAGTATTAAGAGTGATTGTCATGGCACAAATCCTTGAGAAGTAGATCTTGTTATTAGATCTAAAAGGTTTTGATTTGGAGTGCTGAAATTTTATCATCCATTTTGGAAAGCTCAAGAACAAGAGGAGGAAGGAGACCTCTCTTGTGCCCAATATTTCGACCAAACCATAATGTAAGGAGACGATTTATTTTACTCTTTTATTTGTTATGCATGCATAAGATCTATAAGTTTTATGACTAAACTTTATATATTCATATTGGATATGAATTTTAAATGAGATTTTTAAAACCCAACAGAAAAACCATAATAAAACATCTTGAATGTGATATTATTATTATTATTGTTATTGTTATTGTTATTGTTATTGTTATTGTTATTGTTATCTAACTAGTGTAGCTCCCGTGCAAATGCACGGTATTTTAGATACAAATATTTGAGAATTTGACAATTAATTAAACTAATGTATTTTACCTCCATTTTGAAAAGGGTAGAAAATTTGCATATATAATTCCAAGGAGATATTTTATTAGCTTTATTTATGTAAAAGTTAAACAATAATTGATGTTACAAAATTAATTAAGAGATACATACTATTTAATAGTAAATATAGATAGTGAACACTAATTAATTAGGAAATAAATATTGTCCAGTAGAATTTAAAAATGTGTTAATCTTTTAATATATACGAGATTGCTTCCTCTATTGGTTTTGCTCAAGGCTCTTGATTTTCCTTGTCAACCCATTATCTATTGACTTACCCTTGAATTTGATTTACTTAATTGTTTAGGAAGTATATTTAATTTACTTAATTTTTAGGATGCATAATAATTGTAGTAGCAAGATTTTGTTTTTTTGAAATGATGTAGAAAACTAAAATTTGAGTATAATAGTGAATGTACCTTTGCCACATGGCTCAAAATTTACTCAAACTTAGCCTTTTTATATTATTGTATAGATTTGTTTTGTTCTTATCGCAATGTATTTTATTTAAATTATTACATAATAAGACTTTATAAGAGTTACATGGTGTATTTTATATTATCCGTATGCTATTATAATATTTGAGGACACGTTATATTCAAAATTATGGTAAAACTTAATTTTTAAGTTCTCCTCGTCATCCAAATTATTAAAATTAAAGAGGTAAACAACAAAAAGAGGGTTTTAATATTTACAAACAACGTAAAATATAGAGTGCTATAATATGATTTTGATTTGTCATAACTGATTTTGACAATAAAACTCAAACATTTTAATTTTAATTTTAATTTTTCATGTTATATAATCTACTTTGAAATAAAAATCCGAATTTTAATGTTTTTTATGCTATAATCACGGAGTAGTATTTATTGTAATATAATTATCTTTTTCTTTTTCTTTTTAAATAATAAATGGTAATGATGTGGCTTATTAGGCAAGATATGTTGATGTGGTAATTAGTGTATAGTTTATGTTTTTATTATTATATATAGATTAGGTTTTTATTAAAATATTTCTCACGTATATTCAACAAAAATATGTGTAAGATAAAATACTTCTCACATACATTCAAAAAAAATATAAATTTAAAACGAAAATAGTGGAGTATTTACTTCTACTTATGGGGCTTTTTAAGTAAGCAAAAAAACACAAATTTTCATTAAAGACGGGCATATCCGTCACAAGCTAAAGACGGGTCAAGTAATATTCAAGTGGGTAGATAAAGACAAAAATAGAATGTTACTCCCTAGGCATTATGCTTTTGTTTTATCTACCCACTTGGGTATTACTTGACCCATTTTTAACGTATGGCGCAAAAAATCCGAGTTTAAAGGAGTCTAATACTAGTCGTATGATGAGTGATCTACTATTTGGAAACTCGTCATTTTTTATGGGGTTTGAGATGGACGAGCGTTAATCTTTGAGCCTTTGCTGCATTATTATTGACAACTGGTGTCCAACTTGTTACTACTTTTTTCTCGGCCATCTTGAGGTTATTTGACGTGCACCATGGCGTACAAACGTCCAAGGCAGCTTTCCAAGTGCGTACAAGCATGTAGTAAGCTCACGGCCAACTCCAAGCAGCTCCTTGCTAGCTCATTCCAGCTCACTCCAGCTCACTCAAGTGAACACAACTCACGGGGAGTAGAAGTCAGCTCACAAGTTCTCGGAAGTCACTAGGGCAGCTCACGCCTAATCCACCCTTAGTCCATGCTAGCTAAGGCTGGCGGCACATGAGGGGCACATGAGGATGGTGATATGTGCATACATAACCTCCTCCATCCTTATCCTTTCTCTCTCTCACCCACCAAATACATTCCCCCCTTCTCTACCCATTTTGGCACCACACTACAACAAATATATGGAAGGCTTGTCTCCTTTGATTCCCGCCAACCATGAAGAGGAGGCTCCCCTTCATTTTCCCGCCAAAGCACCAAGAGGCACCAAGGCCACGCACCCCTTCGGCCAAGTAACCGCCCCCTTGCACGGTTATAAATAGGAGGGTCTTAGGCCATTATTTTTCATTCGTCTTCTTACACAAAATCTATGTATAAAACTTGTAATATATATTTTCTTTTTTTATTTTCAATACTACATTTTATTTAGTGATATTCTACGATTATTCCGCACTTTATTAGTTTCATATTATATCGCTTTTCTTCAATTATTTTTCCAAGTGATACTTGTTTGGTTTTGGGTTGCCTGACTCGCCCAAAAGGCAGTTTCGTCGAGTGACACACGTCTATTTCCTACCCGAAGAAATAAGGACGTGACACTTTGCTGCATTATTATTGACAACTGGTGTCCAACTTGTTACTACTTAAACAAAAGTAGCAAATATTTAAATAGAAAAAAAAGTATACAAATCGTTTATAATTTGCATTTGACCAACATTTTCTAACACCCACAAGCAGACTTGAGAAATTGTCCGTCCTAATGACAAACATGTATTCGACCTAACGAGACATTGGAAATGAGAATCCGAGCTTAATCCATAACCTACCCAGCGTAACTTGATCTGAATTTTTATTTTCTTACAAACAGATCACCTTTAGAACTTTGATAATAATTGGAGTGATCTAACCTAACTTGACTCGAATTTTTATTTTTTCACATTGATCATTAACTTTAAGACTTGATAATAATTGAGCCGGAAATGACACGAACTTAAAGTGATCTAACCTGATTTGACCAGATTTTTTTTTTCCACACTCATCATTACCTCTAATACTTGATAGTAATTGAGCAGAAGATAACCCTAACCTGAAGTGATCTAACCTGATTTGACCTGGCCTGATTTATTTTTTTCATATTGATTTAAAACTTGATGAGAAATCTGAAGTGATCTAACCCGACCTGAGCTGAATTTTTGTAAACTCAAGATTGAATCCGATTCAAATTGATCTGACCCATTTTTGACCCAAATAACGCGTTTATCAGACCTACCAAGGAGCCCACCCTATTAACAGACCCTTGAGTTTTCACTAGTACACCTCTAGGTGTCATGTTATAAGATGACTAATAGACGTAATAGTCTACTAGCACACCTATTATTACTAGAGGGGGCATATATGATAAAATGACTCATTGTCTAATTGATGTTGTCCCACCCGCACATCCTTCCTCCTCTTCGGAGACTGGTTATCCGATAAGGAGGAAGATGACGATGCAGTCCTCTCAGGGGCCCTTCGTTTCGATGTGATTCGGATTGGGTCAGGTTCTCCGGAGTTAACCCGAAGAGGGAAATTAAACAAGGCCTTGTTCCCCCTCATTCGTAAGGCAGCCCGGTCATAGGCCAATGCCGCATCCTCAGCAGTCCCAAATGTCCCCAGCCAAACCCGAGCGCCATTTTTTGCAGGGTCCCGAATCTCGGCCGCATATCTCCCCCACGGCCGCTGTCTGACTCCCCTATAACGCTTCTCTACTGGAGGGTCTGCCACAGGAGACCACTCCGTGTCAATGGCATCCCTTAACACGTCATACAACAACATATCCTCCGAATCGTCCTTGTTTAATGGCAGTTCGCCCCAGTTATCCTTTCCCCAGGGCCGCTGATGATGCTTCTCCGGTGGGTCCATGACAGGAGACCACCCCGTGTCAATGGCATCCCGTAACACATCATACAACAACATATCTTCCGAATCGTCCTCTTTTAACGGTAATTCACCCCAGTTAGTCATCAGGCAATCAGACAAGCCGCTGAAACCAGTGGCGGAGGCAAGGGCGGCTTCGGAGTTACTTGTACTCATTTTCTGAGGTGGGTGTTGGTTCATTTAGCTTTGAGCTTAGTAGTGTGAATTTATGTGGGGACTTGTTCATGAGGTGGTTTAAGGAGAACAAATTTTGTATCACGTCCCTCCTATTTATAAGTTATCCAGTAGAAATTTCTAGAATGGTCCACGACAAAATTGTGTCGAGAATTATCTATTACAAAAATGTACGGACTAGGGAGGGCTTGTAACCGTCGCAAATAAATAAGACTTCTCACAACCCCTCTCCCACTTGCTCTTTTACATGTAACTTGTGATAAAAAATGTCCGTTATAAATGAAAATTTGTGACACTAATGCTTATTTTAGAAAAATCATGTCTAGAAAGTTCTAAATACATAGTTCCTCCGTCCCGGTTATTTGTTGTCCTTTTCTTTTTTTGGGTGTCTCAGTCATTTTTGTTTTCCTTTCTATTTTAAGATTGCATTTTATAAGCAATTTGATCATTCACTCCCAATTTAATCCACTTGTCATCTTACAATTGGCCCCCTCATCTTTCCTTGGTCTTTGTGCCAAAACCAAAGGACAACAAATGACCGGGACGGAGGGAGTATAAGCAAGTGTAGAGCTGATCGACAGGTCGCCATGCATGTTGGCTATGTTTGCCGACTAATCAAAGCCAATAAAAATAGGACATGATGGAACTAACCTTGTGTTCTAAAGTAGCAAGTGTAGAAAGTTCTAGATACATTAGCAAGTGTAGAGGTCCTATGTTTAGAAACTTCTAAATACATATTAGCAAGTGTAGAAGAGGTGGTATGTCTGCAACTAAGGCAAGTGTAGAACTGGTATTGGCTATGTTTGCCGACTTACAATTTTTAGAGCTGACATGATGGAAGTAACATTTATTATGTAACCAGACAAACTGGTTAATCGGGTCGGGTTATTTCAGGTCTGTCGTAATTTGTGTTACTTCGGGCTATTCTTTAGACGGATTAAATATATTTATACGAAGGAATAAGCTAAAAGTAAAACATATTTGAAAAACAAAAGATTTGTTTTATATAGACTAATGTTGATGATATTTGATCGGTTATATTTATTATGACAGATACATTCGTTTTAAGGAAGACTAACTGTATATGAAAACAATTTATCTCTTTTCACATGAATAATACGACATATATTAAAACTGGGTTAACTAATATTCATATCTTATTATATAGATGGGACAAATATTTTGTTAATCTCTACCCATTTACTTTTGTGTATAATTTGACATATGAAAACCCGTTTTAAGTTTACCATAGATACTTGTCTCCATTTCAATCAAGTTAGAGATTGGATTACCTTTAAAGGTGAATTGTATCTCTATTTATAAAGAATAACTTAATTTGTATGGATCGAGGGGCACACGTGCGGATTCCACGTAGCCTTGACCGTACTACTAACCTAGCATGGACCAGTAATCCCGGAGATGGGTCACCCTCGGTCTAGACGAGACTCGAGCCTCCCTTATTAACATGAGAGTCATGCTTCTAAATTACTTGGGCCTTTGAGAAAGTAACGTGGGATTTGAGCCTAATGGCTTAGGCTTAATTACCGTGCCCCATCCCTATTTGTCCGGCAATCGGACAATCTATTGAAACCAGTAGGAGAGCTAGGGATGGGTTCATAGTTACTTATCAAACTCATTTTTTAAATGTGGGTATTGATTAAGTTAGCTTTGAACTTGATTATCTGAATTGGATGCTCAAGATTTTAGCTTAGTAGTGTGAATTTATGTTGGTTTAGTAGACTTGTTTAGGTGCTATAAAGATTAAGAAATTTAGTATCATGAGTTATTTATATGTTAGATTATACTATAGAAAATTCTAGAGTTATCCACGACAAAATCGTGAAGCTATGTCTATAATAATCCAATAGAAAAATATATTCTAGAATTCTAAGTGTAGTAGTGATATGTCTAGAAAGTTCTAAACACACATAGGCAAGGGTAGAGGTCATATGTTGCCATGTAGGCTATGTTCGCCGGCTTACAATTTACAAAGCCTATAAACGCGACATAGTATAAGTAGATATCTTAAAAAGATGGTCCGATTCGAAAAACGGATCGAAACTAGTTGAATAATAACCCTGAAATAACCCATTTCTTTTCAACCTCGAATCCGAAGAAGACTTGATCCAATAATAACCCGCACATTTAAGGTCAAGATCCGCTCAACCAGTGACCCTACCCAAAATAGATAAATTTATTATAATTTTGAAAATTTTGAAAAATAAAAATTAAAAATACTCATATTGGTTTCAAAGCATAGTTTTACACTTTTAGCACATGATTAATTACTTAAATGATTACTATATAAACTAGTTTAGATCCCGCGCAATAAATGTGCGATATTTATAGAGCTTTTATTTTTGTATTACTTAATTATGCTAAATTAACACCTCATTAATTTTTCATATTTCACGTCATTAAATTTTGATATGCGAAAAAAATTGAATTACAAAATTATTCAAGAAAACTGAGTAAAATTCAACTGTAAAATAATAGTGGTATCTCATTAATTATTCATTTTTCTCGTTATTGTATGTTGTTTCGAGGGAAAAAAAATAAAACTGAAAATTAATCCAAGAGAATTGAGTAATGTGCTGAAATGTATTTTTTTTTTTAAAAAAGTTTTTTATACCACAAATCTAATGATTCCAATTTATAAATTTTCTCAATTTTTTTGTTATGAAAGTAATCAAAACGATTTATAGTTTTGTTTATACATAGTATGAACAGTATAAGTCAAGTTATTCTCAAATAATAGCATCAATACAAGATTTAATAGTTTATAGTTTTATATCATTTATACTTTAATTACAATATTATAGTTTAGTGTTTAGTGAAAATTATATAATTTGGTGAAAAGATTAATTTTAATGAAAAGAATTATAGAATGAAATACATTATAATTATTAATTTCTTTATTTAGTGAATAAAATTAAATTATCAATATCTTTCTTATTTAAAAAGATGCTTTTTGGAGGGAAAATTTGTGATTTCACCTATTCTTTTAGTAGATAGGGGATATAATCACTACTTGTCAATTGTCACATACTCCCTCCAATTCTCAATAAACTTTCCCTTCCCCTTTATACACAAAATTTAAGGAAACACACTACCCCATCATACAATTAAACTCAGACCACAAAAACACACTGTCCCACCAACAATTAAATTTGGACCACACAAACACTCGCCAAATATAGAAATAGGAAAGTTATTGTGTATTGACGGAAAAGGAAATAAAGAAGTTTATTTAGAATTGGAGGAAGTACATTGTACAATTGAGATATAGTGAATTACTATGGTATTGACATGGGAATGGAAGGGATTGAATGACTATGACGCGATACATGTGTAAGTGGTTACGTGCATTTGATAAAATTTGTGGTAGTAACACAAAGCAGTGAATATAGTAACGTGATAAATTGGCTTACACTGTGCCACATTGGATTTAAGATGAAGCATGCCATGTAGAAATGTATCGGTTTACTCTTAATTGTTTCAGCTTTATTCATGAGATAGTAATTGTGTTAAACGTAGGTTTGCTGAATGACGAGTCCAATATGTATGGTTTATGCGAATTGATGGAACTAAATGAATAAGGTATGGATATGTTTAAGAGAAGGTGATATGCTATTGTATGTAGACTTTATCTTATGCTAAGTAAATGGTATGAGTAAATTGTGATTAATGATGCAGTGAATAGTTTATGTGATAGTATGAATGGTTAAGTATTCCTTAGAGTAATTTCGGGACAAAGTTTGTTTTAAGGGAGTAGAGTGTGCGGTTTTCGTTCTTTTACAATTTCTTTAACAAGTGACTTTATATCTCTTAATATCTTTCATGAAGATTAATATTTTCTTATGAGGATTGTTGAATGAATTGTTGACGTGATATCTATTCATCGTATTTGGGTGTGGTTATACTACATGGTTTGATATTGTTCTCTTCTATACCTTTGTCTAAGTTTGTGCATTTGTTTAAATTGTATTCTCAGATTAAAAGTACTAATTTGTAAATATTGGTGTAACTTTGACTGTGGTGTGGTAAAAGTTCCAGTGGTATGGCTGTGTGGGTTTAATCTTGTTTAGTTTGTACTTATTTGGTATCCTTTTTTGTGATTTTCTTTGCTTTCGTTGGTTCTTAACGTGGTTCTTGCAACGTTTTCCTTGTGGTGGTATGATGGGTTTTAGTTGCTTAGATATGAGTTTGGTTACGAGGACGTAACCTTGTTTTTAAGGGGGTAGAATGTAACAATCGTGTTTTCATCTGTGTTTGTGGATTTTATGTTGTATTTAAGTAAGTATAGTGTATGTTATGATATATGTAAGTTGTCGTGTTACATGGGGTTGTTGTGTTACATAGGCGTGAACTTCGAGGGCGAAGTTCATTTTTAAAGAGGGAAGTCTGTAATACATCGGTTTATTGGCTTTAGGCTACTGGGCCGAGTAGGGGGTACTCGACCGAGTAGGGGGTACTCGACCGAGTAGCTGTTGTGAGTGGTCTGTTAGTGTTCTGTAAGTTGTGAACTCGAACGAGTGTGTTAGCACTCGGTCGAGTGAGGCGTACTTGATTGAGTGTCTTGCACTCGGTCGAGTGTGGCTTACTCGGTCGAGTGACTCGTACTCGACCGAGTGTCCGGTCCGTTACGGGTTTTTCCGCGGTTTGATATAAATAGAACGGGAAGCAGTGTAATCGTCTTTTTAGCTTTAAAACATTTCTTAAACACCTTTCTCACAAACTAAACAACGTAGAACTGCTCTCTTCTATTCCTATCGATCCAAGGCTCTAAGTTCATCCTTTTTGGGGGGGTTTTTCACACTGTTGCTTTTGTAATCATCAGGGTAAGTCTTTTGTATAGTCTTTTATGGTTTTGGTACTAGATTGTTGGAACCCTAGTTTGTGTAATTGGGGGTTTTGGGTTAGAATTGCCTTGTTTGTGGAATTGATTGCWTTATTATATTCTAGGAGGAGATTTCGTAGAAGAAGCCTTCTAGATCTGTGCTGTGGTGATCAGATTTGCTTGTCAGGCAGGGTTTCCCTACTCAGTTGACTGTAGAATATTATGTGATGCAATGTGACGATATTTGTGATTATTGTATGATTTGATTATATTGATGTGATGGTGTTGTGTTGAATGTTGGTGATGGTGTTGTGGTGGATGTTGGTGTTGGATTGTGAGCCACTGCGAGAGATGGTCTCACCCCTATTGTTCGCCTCTTGCGTTCTCTTGGCGCAAGGGGGATGTGCACATTAAGGGACTTGGGTTCGCTCATGCGTCATCAGGGATTTTGGTGGTAAGACTGCGGTCCCCACTGGCGGCGTGGATTACCCTTTGCGGTGGGTAATCTGGCAGGGCTACACACCTCAGAGTGTGGTGTGTAGTCAGTTACCGGTTACTATGGAGTTTGGAGGTGGCGGTTGTGGTTACATTGGATATTTATGTTTATGTTATCATTTCACATTGTTGTATGGTAGGCTGACCCCGTTTATGTTTTCAAAACTATGGTGATCCATTCGAGGATGGTGAGCAGTTGGTTTAGCAGGTGATGATGCTTTATATTATTGATGCTACTGCGGGGATGGACAGGGCTGAGTCATCACCAGTCATCTAGTTGTTTAGCTTCCACTGTTGTGTCTTTACATTTTATCACAATTTTGAGATTTGGCTTCTGTATTGGTATTTTGGAAGTTGTAACCTTATTAATAAGTTAACTTTTATATATTTTGTTTCATTATGGTTTATGTGATGTTCACTACCTCGGGTAACCGAGATGGTACCATCCTCATATCTTAAGGTAGTCCTTGATAAGGTACCTTGGGGTATGGGGGTGTTACAAGATAAGAATACAAGCGTAGGAAGGTGAAGGGTTGGATACCGAGGACCTAAGAGGGGGAGGGGGTGAATTAGGTACTTCTTTTTAAAAATTTACTTAACTTCTAAACTTAATCCTTATTGTTGTAAGGGAGTCTAGAAGTTAGTCGAAGTGATAGAGAAAAAGCAGTAAGCAACAGTCGTAGAAACT
>VHZZ01002889.1:81640-94278 GCA_009801015.1 Silene noctiflora | reverse complement strand
GAACGACATTTGAAAACAAACAAGATTTGAAAAATAAAGAAAAAAAAGCAGAATAAATCAAGAATGCAAAACCTACATAATTAATTTAAAGCATGAAAACCATAAGAATTGGGGAAAAAGAAAGAAAAAGGGAAAATTGAGAAATTACCTAAATGAAGAGAACTGTAGATGAAATCAGAGAGAACGAAGGAGGAAAGAAGCTGGAAGATGGCCGATTAATGTGCTCAAAATCATAGCAATGGTGGTTGATCGTCGTAGGACAGCTAGATAATCGAAGGGAGATGAAGAATTAGTTTAATTCGTCTTAGATCCAAGGGCTGTGAGTGGTTCTCACAGTTCTCATTATATTGATGGTTCTCACAGGATCCCGAATATATATATATATATACATATATATGTATATATACATATATATGTATATATACATATATATGTATATATATTACAACTTAAACGACTTTTAGAAAATATCTAAAAAGCCTTCAACAAACTAGATACTCGATCTGAGTATAGCATACTCGATCGAGTACACAGCCACTCATTCGAGTACAGGCCAACTCGATCGAGTTTATGCACGTTCTAAGCTTCTTTTCGTGCAATCTTCACTTTTCAACTTCTATTCTTCTAGATTCCCGTGCCATGCTTCGTGTATCACGCTATACCCACTCCGCGGTGCACCATTATATCCATAAATGCGTCAGTCCTGCATGGATAAATGCACTTACCCATAAATGAGGACGCCTACTTATCCAAAACCGACCTCCTATTGTACTCATGTCGGGTTCGTTTTATCAACACTCCTAGATTCATTTTGGTTTATTGGTTTAGATTCCAAAATCGCCGCTTTGATACCACTTTATAACACCCCGATTATCCGGCCAAGACAATTGGAGCGTTATCATCCCGGTTTCCCGAGGTAGTGCTTCGAAGATACAATCCAAAAGCCTTTATTATAGATATGGTTTAGTGAATTACATAAATGTAAACAAATGAATAAATGAATACAACTCATACTACTATGACTCTCTAATATAAATCTACCTCAAGCCGACTCGACTCCAAAAGTGTAGCTCGTCTCGTCTCCCGCGTAACACCAAAAGCAACCTGTATATAACCTACTCCCCATATGATCAGAAATATCATATGGATCGACACAAGTCACCCCGGAAATAGGTGACAGTTAACACATAGCCACAAACGGTCAGTTTCGATAATATAAACACATAAGACTCGACGAATGAAATATGACTTTACAACATGACAATGGAATGCATGAGACACAATCTCTCACCACACCACACCGGTACCGTCACACCCAGACGTACCCACAACCCGGTGACGGCATCGCAACACCGCCCACCAAAACAACCCGGACCGCAGCTCGTAAAAAGGTAATCCGGACATACCGGTGGTACTGGGCCCGAGAGCGACTCGAATCCCCTGCCAGACGACGTGACTCAACCTCACGTGTCCCCTCCATAATTTAAGCCATTAATTTGCACATCCCTCTTGGAGTGGGAAGCTCCAAGAGGCGACCCGGGCATGAGACGTATGAATGCAATTATGAACATAATACCGTATACAACCCTTTATTCAACATGTTATCCTCATACCATGGTGTAACCATATATCCAAGAGTCTCAACTCTCAAGTCAACACAACCAATACCATATAATTATGCAATTCCAACTCATACATGAACTCAACATCAACCTCAATTACCATGTGAATGCAAAACTACATATATCATAGAATCTAATGATAAATTCATACAAAACCCATATACAATACCTAAATCGAGTAGGATTAGCCTACCTTTTACCATACTCCAACAAGCTATATGAATCCTACCTGATTCCGTCTTATAAAACCGTCTCATCTTACAATAATCACATAATAGCTATCATAATACATCTTATACCATCATACTAACCAAAACTCATTATTAATACTCGCTAATTACCCATTAATCTAATTAAAATCACTAATTACCGAAATATACAAAGACCCCCAAAAGTTAGGGTTGGGAAATGTTAGATCTGACTTACAATGGTGAATTGGTGATGAATAACGTGAAATAATCTTCAACCCAAGCTTAGAATCCACAGAAGTATGTTTGGGAGGATTTTAGAGAGGAGGGAGAGTGTTTAGAAAGAAAGGGAAAAAGATAAGATATGAAAAGATAAGGTGGAAATCTGAAATAAAAACCCGTCTGACACAGTGCCACTCGGCCGAGTGGTCGTTTCACTCGACCGAGTGGACACCACTCGACCGAGTAACACATCACTCGTCAGAGTACGACTCACTCGGTTGAGTACCTCTTTTACTCGGTCGAGTGCACTCAACTCGGTCCACCAACTCTTACTCGGTTCACTATCCTACCTCCGTACGAGGTCGACTGGGCTCTTATTAAGCCACTCGCTAATCCTAATTATTATTCTTAATCATCCTAATAATATCGGGTATTACATGCATGAACCCTTATTAATATGCATGTGTGACCCGATTCCCCTAGACTCTTTTATCAATATTGTTTTTCCATCATTTGTACTATTGTTGTAATCACCAAACAATCAAACCAAAAAGATAAACCGACCTAAATAGAATTCTATTCATAACATTTCATTAAGCAACTTTCGTCTCTTTGTGTTCGACCCCTACCCCTACTTTACTACATTCATTTATTAGCCAAGTCTAGGGTAGTTTTGCTACATGTGCGATAGCCTATCAAGATTAGAGAGCGAGATGAGAATTAAGGTTTAGGTTTGTTAGGTTGTCGCCGCCGCCACCATCACCACGACCACCATCATCATTATTATTATTTTAAAAGGCGCGACTTTTGTTAAAATAATATCAAAATTTACTAGAAATTAGTGGGCAGCCGAGATACAATATGGGCGCCCACTCCCTTAGCCATAAGAAAACTAAGTCTAGCAAAAACGTAAGCGGCATCCTAACACACGAAGAATTTCTGAATCCACTTGTGTAAGACAGCAACATCCGCATCTAGCTCCCTAAACGAAGAGAAGGAGAAGGGTAGGAAACCATAACTAGCCGTCATGCACAAATCCCGGTACTTGGCACACTTACGCCGAGCGGCATCAACTACAACACGACACAACAAAACCAGACATTTCAGGCGGAAGACCCCACCAGATCGACACACACATCTCGTCCCTTGTTCCAGGAATAAAATAACAAATCCGCCGGATGAAGGGGCTTGTCATGCCCATCAACCAAACTGATATCAACCTCCTCACCAGCAGAAATTCCAGACCAGAAGCAGATATCCAATAAGGTGTCGCGAACGAGGTCACATCGATGCTTAATGCCCATAGTACAAGCATAGGACAAAGCATGATCGCCATAGACATCCTCATCAAAGACCCGAGAACAAGCAGAACAGAGCGTAGACACCGTGAACAATAGAACACCCAATCGATAGTTAAACACACTACGGTAGGTCCTTCCATTCATAGTCTTTCCCAACCCAGAAATCCAAAAATAGGAACTGTACGCAACCAATCAAAGAAGGGTGCATGGTGAGACTTACATAACGCCACCTGTCGCGGAATCAAAGAGCAAATAGAGTCTGATGTAGCAGCAACCTTCGCGAAATATATATATCTGCCAATTTCTTCATAAGTTTAGGGGCAACGATTTCACTAGAATCGCGTAGAAGATCAGAACCCGTAGTCTCATTGAAAACGCGCAAAACATCATCAAAAGTAGGGCCAACAACCATGATACCAGAAGGACGTAAGCGCTTAGCCTGCAATTTAGCAGACTACAAACCGGATGCCAGAAAGGCATAATGTAGGACATCCCCAGCAGTATAAACCTCGAGCCCACCAAAAAGAAAAGGGAAGGTGGCAATACGCCACTGCCAATCACTAAAACTAGGCCCAGACGCAGTGACAATACGTTCCAAGCTAGAACGAAGTGCCGCATCAAAAGAAAGTTGGCCGACCCAAAGACACGTTGAGAACAAGTGCGCAGGCAAAGTGAAGTTTAGAAATACCAGTACAATCCCGTAGCAGTAGCTACTCGCACCGTGGGTCAGCAATCCTCGCGACATAATCCATAAGCTCTATGGTCCTAGTCACTCTTTTCGCCACAAGGCCGCTGCCGAAAACAAGGCTGTCTTTGCCCGTTGATCATCATCCCCTCGTTGCCTCTACGACCGCTGTTTTGGATATGATTCGAAGTTTTCTGCGCGGCTCGTCATGTGGGGGGGATAAGTTTCATGCTGAGTTTGTGGATTGTTTAGTTTGTCGATTGTTTGCGCGAAGCTACTGTTGCTATTTCGGATGATTTGATCGCCTTTATTACTGGGGTGGTTAATCTTTTCCTTGAGTTTCTATGTCCATAGGCTCTGGGTGAGTGTATTGCCAGTGCTCTGATCATGTCGCTTGTTAAATCAGGTAGTGGTATACGTTTTATTGTTGTTAGCACCGTTTAGAGGCGCCTTGTCTCTAAGGTTGTGCTTGTTTGGTCGGTCCTTCTTTATCTGGTTATTTTACAGGACTTCAGTTTCGGGTCGGGGTATCTGGTGGAGGAGAGGCTATTCTGCATGTCTTGAATCAATTCGTTATGGCTCGTGGTGGTGACGTGGTTCTTTTTATGTTGTTGGTCGACTTCCAAAATGCTTTAATTTAGTTGACTGTGTGACCTTGTTATAGGAAGTTCGCCGTCACCGCCCCATTCAATCCCGATGAGTGGAGTTTTGTTACTCTAATCTTGTCCGGCTGTATTATGGAGAGCATAACTTATGGTCTTGTCGGGGGGGGGGGTTCAGCAGGGTCTGTTGTGTTGCATCCTTTGGTGTGCAGGTGTGCAAGATCAGAGATTCTTTTGACCTGAGTCTACAGGTTTCGTGCTTAGATGATGACAGTATTGTTGGGGACACTTTGGTTATGAGGAAGGTCTTTGATCTGCTTATGGAGGATGATCCTCGACTTGGCTTTCATCTTAATGTTGATAAAACCGAAGTTTTTTGGCCTACGGAAGAGCCTAGGAGTCGGCTTGTACTGATATTTCTAAACTTTACTGTCGTGCATAATTGTTCTCTACGTGTCTTTGGGTTTGCCCAGCTTTCTTTAAATGCAACACTTGATTCTAGCCTGATACGTACTTCATTCTAGCTGCGAATATATTGGCACTTCGTTCTATCTTCGAACGAATCATCTAAGTACGAAGCCTGGAGACTCAAGTCAAAAGAGTCTCTAATCTTGCACACCTTCACACCAAAGGATGTAACACATCAGAGGGCCAAAAGGATCACCCGGCTGAACCTCTCGACAAGACCATTAGCTATGCTCCCCATAAGACAGCCGGACAGGACTAGAGTAACAAAATTCCACCCATCGGATAGAACCGTGTAGTGACGGCGAACTTCCTGTAACATGGTCACACGGTCAACTAAGTTGAAAGCATTCTGAAAGTCGACCAACAACATAAAAAGACCCACTTCACCACCACGAGACTTAACGAACTGATTCAAGGCATGTAGAATAGCCTCTCCGCCACTGGATACCCCGACCTGAAACTAAAGTCTTGTAAAATTACCAGATAAAGAAGGACCGACCAAACAAGCACCAACCTTAGAGACAAGGCGCCTCCAAACAGTGTTAATAGCAATAAGACGTATACCACCACCTGGTTTAACAAGCGACGTGATCGGAGCACTAGCAATGCACTCGCCCAGAGCCTGTGGACATCGGCACTCAAGGAAAAGATTAACCACCCGAGTAATAAAGGCGATCAAATCATCCGAAATAGCAACAGTAGCTCCGCCCAAACAATCGATAAACTAAACAATCCACAAACTCCGCACGGAACTTATCCCTCCCACATGACGAGCCGCGCAGGAAACTTCGAATCATATCCAAAACAACGGTCGTAGAGGCGACGAGGGGTTGATGATCAACAGGTAAAGGCGCCCTTGTTTTCGGCAGCGACCTTGTGGCGAAAAGAGTGACTAAGGCCATAGAGCTTATGGATTATGTCGCGAGGATTGCTGACTCGCGATACGAGTAGCTACTGCTTCAGGCTTGTACTGGTATTTCTAAACTTTACTTTGCCTTGCGCACTTGTTCTCAATGTGTCTTTGGGTCGGCCAACTTTCTTTTGATACAGCACTTCGTTATAACTTGGAACGTATTATCACTGCGTCTGGGTCTGGTTTTAGTGATTGGCAATGGCGGATTGCTACCTTCCCTTTTCATTTTGGTAGGCTCGAGGTTTATATTGCTGGGGATGTCCTACATTATGCCTTTCTGGCATCCCGTTTGTAGTCTGCTGAATTGCAGGCTAAGCGCTTATGTCCTTCTGGTATCATGGTTGTTGGCCCTACTTTTGATGATGCTTTGCGCGTTTTTAATGAGACTACGGGTTCTGATCTCAACGCGATTCTAGTGAAATCGTTGCCCCTAAACTTGTGAAGAAATTGGCAGATATATATTTCGCGAAGGTTGCTGTTACATCAGACTCTATTTGCTTTTTAATTTCGCGGTAGGTGGCGTTATGTAAGCCTCACCATGCACCCTCCTCTGATTGGTTGCGTAGAGTTCCAATTTCTTGATTTTTGGGTTGGGCAAAGATTATGAATGGAAGGACCTACCGTAGTGTGTTTAGATATTGATTGGGTGTTCCATTGTTCACGATGTATAGGCTCTGTCCTGCTTGTTCTCGGGTCTTTGATGGTGATGTCTATGGTGATCATGCTTTGTCCTATACCGGTACTATGGGCATTAAGCATCGACGTGACCTCGTTCGCGACACCTTATTGGATATAAGCTTCTGGTCTAGAATTTCCGTCGGTGAGGAGGTTGATATCGGTTTGGTTGATGGGAATGACAAGCCCCTTCGTCCGACAGATTTGTTACTTTATTCCTGGAACAAGGGGAGAGATGTGTGTCGATCTGGTGGGGTCTTCCCCCTTGACTCCGCCTGAAATGTATGATTTTGTGTGTCGTGTTGTGGTTGATGTCGCTCGGCCTAAGTGTGCCAAGTACCGGGATTTGTGCATGACAGCTAGTTATGGGTTTCCTACCCTTCTCCTTCTCTTCGTTGGAGGAGCTAGATGTGGATGTTGTTGCCTTATTCAAGTGGATTCCGAAATTATCTGTGTCTTAGGATGTCGGGGCTCGTGTTGCCGCTTACATTTTTACTAGATTTAGCTTTGTTAACGCCAAGGGAGTGGGCGCCCAGATTGTATCTCGGTCGCCCACTAATTTCTAGTAAATTCCCCTTAGTATTAAGGGGTCATTTGGTTCACTACTTGAATGGAATGGATTGGGATGTGGGACCATAGAAGTATAAGGTTCTAATTCCATACTTTTCAAAACATGTTTGGTTCGTTAGAGAAATAAACATGAAGGAATGGAGTTTGAATCCATGGTGGAGGGGTGGGTATGAGATTCCAAGGGTTTGGAGTGGAGATAGAATCCAACAGGATTCTAACTCCATTCCAAAATGCCCCAATCAAACACTTGAATGACTAGAATCCATTCCATTCCATTCCAAACCTCCCAACCAAACACCCCCTATGAGAATAAAAACTCTCTTAATTTTCCCTATAAAAGCCATCTAGCTAAATAAGGTAATAAGTGAATTTTTCTTTCATAACATTATTATCTTTTCAATAAATATATTCATATAATTAAACTCTAATTTTTTAATTTAATTCATAATTATGATTTTTCCATTAAAATAAAATAAAATTGGTATTACATTATAAATTATAAGTTGCTAAATTTTTCAAATAATGCGATAATTATTTTACTATAGAGAATAACTTGACACCTACTTACTATTAGCTTTGATAACGAAAAAAAAAAAAAAAAAAAAAAAAAAAAAAAAAAACTTTAGAAAAGAATTACAACTTAACTTAATTAAATTCTCTTTGATTAGTTTTCCATTTAAATTTTTTATTTTTTATATCAAAATATAATGGAGTGAAATATGAAATATTAATGAAGTGTAAATTTAAAAAGTATAAATAATACACTAAAAGAAAAAATAAACACTATATACCGCGCATACATTGTGCGGGATCTATACTAGTTTTAATATTATCTTAATAAAAGTTGTGACTTTTTTTAAATAATAATAATAGTAGTAGTAGTGCAAGGCAATATACACTATAAAGATATGGTTAAGGAGTACAAACAAAAAGTATTCGTCCATTCGTTCCCTGTTCTTTTCTTCGGAGTGGAGTAGAGGAGCTCCCGCAAGGCTCATAACCTTAGAGGTCACGGGTTTAAATCCCGTCTCCGCAAAATGTTTATTTTGTCAAAAAAAAAAACACAACCTAACAAACCTAAACCCTAATTCTCATCTCGCTCTCTAATCTATTAATCTCTATCGTCTTCTTCATTCTCATCTCGTCATTTAGCATTCTCTAGCTCATCAGTCATCATTATTCATCACTTTATGAGGTAATTTCTTTCCCTTAATTTATAATCTTTAGGGTAAATTGATAACTTATACATATTATAATAGGTTTTTTCAAATTTTATACCTTAGATAATTTTTCTTCAAAAGTTACACCAAAAATCCTTATTTTTTCCATGTTTAATACCAAATCTCTAAAGTTGACCTTTTTACCCTTACTATTAACTCTCATCAGTCATCTCCCATTCCCAAACTCATTGACCCATTTCCCCACCAATACAACCACACATTAACCCCAAACCCTCTCTTCCCCCACCAGTGTCGCCGCCTTTATAACCACCAAATTGCCGCATCCAATTTGTCGCCCCACCACAAGACCGACCTCACAACATTTGTTGCCGAACCTACCGCCCTGCCATGTCATCAACACTAACACTCATACAAACCGTACATATACCGCCACCTTATAGCACCACTATGTTCAACATCTATACCACCATCAACAATGGTGGACACTCCAATCCCTAATTCTCCTCTGCCAGAATCAAATTTTCTCGATTCCATCAAAATCGATATTGCTTCGACATTTCCACTCCAAAAGACACAACGTCTACCCCACTCCCTAATCACCTCAATCACAATCAAATTTGGCATCCAAAGACGATTACAATTATGTACCCAGTAAGATCATGTGTAGAGTTTTTCGTTTTATATGAAATTTTGGCCGGAATCTGTAAATTTGATTACCATTATATTGCAAGTTTGATCACCCTCCTCTTCAAACTTTTTTCTATATTTAATTTAATTTTTTAATTATTATTTTGGTTTTATAGGCTGTAAATGGAAAATGGTGTTGGTTTTACTATTTTAGTGGTGGTGGGGTTGTCATAAGAGGGATGAAAATGGTGGTGCTTGATGTTAACGGTGATGGGGCGATAGGGTGGTGATGCTGATGCGGTGATGTCGGAATTGGTGGTGATTTCGTCGGGGTGGAATGCATGTGGTTTATTCTGATGGGGAAGGAGACCAATGTGGGTGGGAATGGTAGTGATGGGTTAATAGTAAGGGTAAAATGGTCACTTACAGAAATTTGGTGTCGAGCATGAAAGAAATCGAGATTTTTGGTATAAGTTCTGAAGAAAAATTATTCTAGGTACAAATTTTGAAAAAGTGTGTTAAAGTGGGTATAAGTTATCAATTTACCCTAATCTTTATTTGATTTATTTTCAGTCGATTTTATAATTATTTTCTCCAAAGACATTAGTCGATTTTCAGTCAAGATGATTTCTTTTGCTTAATAATATGATGTATTTTTTAAAATCTAACTTTAAGCTATTGTAAATTAGTGCCATCTTGTAAACTTTGCGGTTTTAAGACTTGTAAATTATGGCAGGAATGGACTGAATTATCTTTTCGAGACAGACAAAACTAAATTGAAGCAAACTCTACTACGCATTATAAAACCGGATCGGATCCGGTTTCCGAAATTTGGATATCTAGATTTTTGGATTCCGGATTTCTGGATATGCAAATTATTAGGAACAGGATCTGGAGTCCCAAAATTCATAATTTTAAAACTGGATATCCGATCCGGTTTTGGAATCTGGATGGGATATCCGGTTTTGCCTAGGAGAGGTCGCGAAAACCCTGGTCAAATGCGAGGTTTGTGCAGGTATCAATACATGGTTTGGCCAAGTAGAATGCAATCAATTTTTAGAAAGAGTTCAAGAGCATTCAAGCTGAATATGCAATCAATTAAGAATACCGACTGTCAACTCCAAGAAAAATGGTCACATATATAACAGCTAAAGAAGAAAGCTACCCCCACACCCAAAAGGAAATTCAACAACGAAATATCAAGCATTTGGTCCAAAAGCTACACCACAATGAAACAACCGTCAGCATGAAATAATAAAACGGAAGGCTGTAAAAACTAAATAGAGTTGGAGAAAAATGACAGAGAAACGAAGATCACAATCCATACCTCATTGCAAGGAAAGAGTACCAAGTAATCATAAAGAATCATTTCATTTCTGCCATGGACTTCCCTTGTTCTGCACCAGTTCCCTGAGTAGCCTGCCAACAAGTGGGCGCCGTGGGAGATTCGAGTCCCAAGGGACACTAGCCAGTATTTGCGGTTGTTCAGCAGGAAGTGGTGCACTATAATACGGTGACTATGCATATGAAGATGGAATATAACTAGGATGCGTATGAGCCATACTCACAGGAGAACCCCCATACACACAACGCTGAGACTGCATAATGTGGGTCTGCACAGAAGGTGGGTAATAACTCAACCCAGGTGGCGGGGGCGGGCAAGGGGGAGGTGGATTAGCCTGTGGTTGGGGTGGAGCCGGTTGCGGGGGTTTACCAGCAATCCTAACTGCAATCCTCCTCCCATCAATCAAGCGTCCATTCATCTCTACAATAGCAGCATTAGCCTGATCAACATTAGCATACTTCACAAAACCATACCCTTTGCCCATATTAGTTCCTCTTTCTTTAACAACGTTAGCTATCACAATTTCACCAAAAGCCGAAAAAAGACTAATCAAACCCTCATTCTCAAGCGTACGTGGTAAGTACGCAATGTACAAGTTAGTATCATCATAGTCACAATCCTTATTATTCCTAACCACATTCAAACCCAACCCAAGATGCCCACCCTCGCCACTATTTCCGCCAGCGCCCGTTACAAGCATTTCCCTAAAAATGCGTGAAGCCTCAGGATTACCGTTTTTAGCATGCCCAGAGATTATAGTATTCCAAGAGGTCAGATCTCTCTTAGGCATTACATCAAACAATTTACGCGCATTCTCCATGTCGCCAAATTTGGCATACATTGCCAAAAGACAATTAGCCACATATATATTGAACTGAAACCCATTAAACACAGCATGAGCATGTACAATCCTACCAAGGTAAACACGTACCAAATCGCCACACGCCTTAATAACAAACGGGTACGTGAAATTATCCGATAAAACACCAATTCTCATCATTGTTCGGTAAAGTGATATCGCCTGCATAGAAAAACCATTACTTGCGTAACCTCTAATCATAAAATTCCAAAGAAAACAACTTTTATCCACAATCTGATCAAAAATTATGCGGGCGGCATTCATACACCCACAACTTGCATAAAATACAGCAATTTTGGTACAAAGGTAGGTATTGTCTTGTATAAGTCCAGAAGAAACTACGTATCCATGAAGGGTTTGACCCATTTTTAAGGATTTGGAATATGTAAGCGACTGTAAAATAGCGCCGCAGTCATTTGAAGAAAGCGCGTGTTTTTGTGATCTATATACAAAATCTGAAGTAGTACTGAGGAGGAAGGATTGGGGAAGATTATGAAATTTACCGAGTTTGATTGCATCTTTTTGAATGCGGAATGAAGAAATAAAGTTCATTATTCATTAATAATGTGGATTAAACCTAAGATGATGATGTTATGCCGGGTTTGGATTTTGATCTTAAATTGCATAGCAACTTTGGACAAGGGAGGCTGCATTGACAACCCTTGTTCAATATTAAAACACACATTCTCAATTTGTGACGCATATTATTCGTCAGATGCTTGTCACTCAAATAAAACCCATTTAGTTAGATAAAGACAAGTCACTTGTGATTTCCTAAACAATCTTCATTTTGTCTTAGCTAGCCATGTGGGTAATATTTGACCTGTCACAAGTTTGTGACGGATATACCCGTCACAAGGAAAACTTATTGATATTAAAATCCGTTCTTGTGAAGTATGCGGCGTTTGGTTTAAAAGGTCCGAATGAATCGGAATAGAATGTCATACTATGTAAAAATGTATTTACAACCTCATACATGTTAATTCTTATTTGGTTGAGTCTAAAATTATATAGAGGAGGGAATGAAGTTTGAAACCGGAGGGTGAATGTGGCCATGTGGGTATGGGATTCCAAAAAAGTTGGGGTAGTATCGTATTAGAATCTAATTTCATTCCAAAATACTTCAACCAAACACTAGAATAGATCAAATCCATTCCATTCCAGTGTAACTCCCTCAATCAAACACCCTCAACCGGGATAGGTTTGGGGTATAAACCATTTAGAAAAATATGTGGTTATCATGGGAAAGCGCAAGTGGTATCTCATGGTTGAGAACAACTTATTTACTACGAGTAGTATATAACAGATTTACAAATGGAGAAGTCTAAAAAAATACGAGTAGTATATAACAGATTTACAAATGGAGAAGTCTAAAAAAAT
>VHZZ01002889.1:54198-79601 GCA_009801015.1 Silene noctiflora | reverse complement strand
GGGGATTTTGCGCGGGCTTACACCCTTGCCCATTGCAAGAGGTGTGAGAATGGGCCCGTTTAAGTTGACCTTTAGCTTTGAGTTAGGAGCCCGACTTATGAGCCCGAGAGGGAGGTGAGTCGATACTACTACCATCCTAATACGAACCCGGGAGGGAGGTATTAGGCAACTTAGAGACGTTCCCTCCGAACAAACTACCCCTTGGCAACTAGTTGACGAAACTAAATGGTTATTGTGACTGTTAGTGGTTAATTCGTACCCTAGGCCTATTTTATAGATTGAGTAACCCATCTTACACCCTTGCTTTTACTTCCTAGTTTTTACCTTAGTTAATTTTATTTGCATGTTACTTAGTCTAGTTCTATTAGTAAATCGATCATCCAAATTTCGCTTGACTTAGCTAAACACAAGAATAAAAACAATTAGTAGTCACCCATGCTCCTTGTGGTTCAACCCTCAACTAGTGCAACGTACACTTGTTGACTTGCGAGGATTTAAAACATACATCACTAACTTTTATAAAAGGAAAATAAAAATGGTTATAAAATCATAACATGAGAAGAATGGTAAATAGCCATACTCATGATCTCTTTTTCCCTATCATTTGACCCTCCAAACAACACACACTCCTACTATGGTTTTACCAATTATAGAAAGTGAAAAATAGGTGAAAGGTGAAAATGAAAAGACCCGAAAATCTGATGTACAACGTGATGTTTTGCTCCAAAGCAATGCCATATCTATCAACACAGCTAAATTCTGTGCCTAAAACCTCAGATGGCCATTGTCTCACATCAAAAGCAGAGTTGTCGCAACCCACAAGCCACACCTACAGCAAAAAGATCAATTCAATTCAGCTCCGACTGCCAAGCAGTAGAGTCGAAACAACCCTTGTCCACTGAAAACTGCCCATCAGAGTCATCAGAAAACTACAGGACTAACCTGCTCCTACGGTTAGCAATCACAAGCTGAAGTAAAACAAACCTCAAGTGTTCCCACCAATGACAAGATAAGGAGTTGATCAACATAATGGTTTCCCGAATCACACTTCAGCTCATAGCTTATACATACACAACCTAAATGCTATGTTACTCAAACTCGGTTAGAAAGTTAAAGAGCACGCAGTTGGTTTATGAAAAAATATATTCCATGTTTTTGGTTTAAAATGTACTCTGTAATACCCAATCATCGCACCCAAATAGGGGCGTCGAGTGTCAAATACTCGTGCAAAAAGCAGGAATAGACGAAAAAACAACACCATTAGAGAACCACCACCGAAGCAATATGCCGACTTATCAACTACAGACTACAGAGATACTTTCTGTGTCTCAAACATCAAGGTTCACAATTTCATTTTCAGGCAATCGTACAAAAAGGATCACACTTTGCTGTGTTCCCTTTTTGTCCGTGATTTCTCAGTTTGCATTTTCCTCCACGCATTCTTTAAAACTGTTAATTCTTGTGCCATGAGAGTTCTCAACCTTATTTAGAGACAGAGGGAGTAGTAATTATAAAACCTAGAAAGTAATCCGAACAACAGAAGAATTCCATGGCAGAGCAACATTAACCAGAAGAAAACCAGTTGCCAACAAAAACAATTCAAGATGGTAAACGGCTTATCATGTCAGATTCCAGGTTAAAAACGACCAACAAGTATTTATCTAAAGGGCTAAAGTTAAGGGGCCGTTTGTAGGCATCGATCAGGATTAACACGCAATATGACTATAATTTTGGATCATAGCTGAAGACCCTGAGGTCGTGAAAATCCCGGACAAATGCCAGGTTTGTGCAGGTATTGAAACATGGTTTGGCCAAGTAGAAATGATGCAATCAACTTCTGAAAGAGTTGAAGAGTATTCAAGCTGAATATGGGTGGATACGTACTCAGAAGCTCTAGAGGACATTGTCTCTACTGACCTTTGTGCCGGCTTTTTCCCACTAATTTAATACAATGAGCTTTTAAACTAAAAGCACGTGCTAAAACGGTTGCCTAATCCGGTACGTCTAACTGATACTCAATACGTGACACACACTCAATAGAGTAACTGATAATTTATCAAACATCATGCGACATATGCACATGAACCAGTCGACCCAACCCAAAACCAACCCTACTGACCTGCTAGCCAACTCTAGTGCAATTTCCTAAGGACAGCACCAAGTACTCCGGCCTTGCTATTCCTAAACCCTCTATCCACAATCCAAAATTGCACATACACATCACCAGCCTTTAATAAATAAAGTTTATTCTGATCAAATTTTAGGCAACTAATATCCAGACATCATTTTTGACATGTCCATGTTCTACCTCAGTCCTACACCTTTTGAGGCTTCCCCCAAAACAACCTATTCCAATTTCTAGTTAATAACATGTGTATTATACTACATAAAGGCGGCTCCATGAAAGTGCCTCTAATGAAAATCGATACCAAAGAATCTGAAGATAGGTGAAATAAGGACAACTAAAAGCTAGACAGAAACTTCCCACAAGAAATAACTCAATTGATAAGCCAAAAGGCAGCATCTTGCTGAGCACCATGCACCAACACAGGGATGAATAACTTGACCTGCCACATAACAGCTCACTAGTACTATTAGAAACGTCTTCTAAAAGAGAAGTAATACTAACACAATAAGCATCAAAACATCGTGTAAACTTATCATAGCCTTACCCCTGAAAAACAGTGTTCTCCATCCTGCATTAACAGTTAACAACTTAAAACTACCTGACAAGGGCTGAAGGAGGCTCAAAAGATACCATCCGACAATCAGACAGGCCTAGAGTGAGAAGCAAAGTCGACAAGAATTTCCGATGAAAAGTAAGGACCACAACGTTAAAGACCAAAAGATGAGGGCCATGATTAAATGCAAAATTGAAACATACACGGTTAACGTAAATAAAATACAAATCATAAGTAGAATCGGATCAAGTAATTAAAGGACTATTATAGCAGCAAGAGAATATAAAAGAAAATATAAAGATGGTCCAGAATGCAATGAGCTTCCACTACAGAGATCCTGCATGACAAAACAATAAAATGGTGAATTACAGAAGTGCAGTAGCAAAAGGGGGATGAAGCCGCTCAAGCTTGTATCGCCATGTCTCTGCAAATGTCATAACAGTACAGCAAGATTAAAGAGGTGAGTCTTAAACTTCCAATAAGTCATGGCAATAGGTAAGTAATCAGGTTCACAAGAGCTCCAAGAAAAATGATGCCTGTCAAGATATTACAACAACAATAACAATGAAAGGGATTAGCTAAGAAAGAGAAATTTCATAATAAGTAAAAATAGCAACAAAAAACTCAAAACATTTTCTTTCATTGGAGATTAAGGCCCTGCTTTAATCTGAAACAAGCACAACAGTATACATCATAATTCTACTGAAAGACGAGTGGTCAGGGTTAGCAAATGAGAAACACAAGTCAAAAAATTGTGAAATACATAAATGTATACCGACTTGTGAGTTTTGACTCGCCAAGTCCCCCAGTTCACCCATGTACTTTGCCACCCAAATTTAACTATGTCAAAGCTCTTTCCTCCCACACTCGGTTTCTTCGCTGTGTATGTCACCATACACACAGAAAGGCATGTACTGTCTCTATAATCTGCTTTAGAGTTTACAGCAGTGGAACTCAATAAAGACTTGAAATACTACCTAATTACCAAACAAATTTTCTGATTACGAATAATGACTGTCAACTCAAAGTAAAATGGTCATATATAACAGCTAAAGAAGAAGGCTACCCTCCTCCCACACACAAAACGAAATTCAACAACGAAATATCAAGCATTTGGTCCAAAAGCTACACCACAATGAAACAACCGTCAGCATGAAATAATAAAACGGAAGGCTGTAAAAACTAAATAGAGTTGGAGAAAAATGACAGAGAAACGAAGATCACAATCCATACCTCATTGCAAGGAAAGAGTACCAAGTAATAATAAAGAATCACTTCATCTCAGCCATGAACTTCTCGTACTCCGCATCAGCTCCCTGAGTAGCCTGCTCAACAGGTGGGGGCGGTGGGGGATTTGAGGCCCAAGGGACATTAGCCAGCACTTGAGGTTGTTCAGCAGGAGGTGGAGGAGGAGGAGGCGGTGCACCATAATAAGGTGAGTATGCATACGAAGATGGAATATAACTAGGATGTGTATGAGGAGCCATACTCACAGGAGAACCCCCATACACACCACCCTGAGACTGCATAATGTGGTTTTGCACAGAAGGTGGGTAATAACTTGACCCCGGTGGTGGGGGTGGGTACCCAGGGTACGGCGGGGGTGGACCCCAAGGGACAGGTGCACCATAGCTCGGTGGAGGCACACTACCTAAGGGGCCACCAGAAGCAAATTGCTGGGACGGGTAAGAGTTCACACCCTGGTTTGGGGGTGGGTACGGCACGGGTGGATTAGCCTGCGGTTGAGGTGGAGACGGTTGCCGGGGTTTACCAGCAACCCGAACCGCAATCGTCCTCCCCTCAATCGACCGTCCATTCATCCCCACAATAGCAGCATTAGCCTGATCAACATTAGCATACTTAACAAAACCATAACCTTTTGGCATATTAGTTCCTCTCTCTTTAATGACCTTAGCCATCACAATATCGCCAAAAGCCGAAAAATGACTAATCAAACCCTCATCCTCAAGTGTAGGTGGTAAATACCCAATGTACAAGTTGGTCTCATCCAATTCCTTATTATTCTTAACCGCATTCAAACCCAACCCCGGATGCCCACCCCCATTACCGCCACCACCTTGCCACGAACCCGACTCTAAAGACTCCAATTTCATCGAATCAGGAACAGTCCCCCCTAACTCAGCTAAAAAGCTCTTGTACTCATCATCCATCTTCTTACCAGTAGTACCCTTAACAGGACAATCAATAGTAGGGTGACCACCATCACCACAAATCTTACACAACACATCACTCTTAAACGTTGTCGTTTTCGCCGGACAAGCGTACTGTCGATGCCCCGGTTCGCCACACAATCTACAATACTCCTCATCCCTAATAGTACCATTCAAGGAAGCCAATTCTTTAAGTTGCTGCCTCTTATGCTCATTCAACACCTCATCGACAGGCTGCAATAACTTCTCAACCATACCCGCCGCCGCCTCTAACGACTCCGCTGTATCCGCCTCCACTAACACGTGTAAATCCTCGTTCTCACCCGAGTCGGGTTTTAAATTCAGTTTCTGCTGTATTCTCCCCTCTTTCACACTTCCTTTGCCACGAATAACGATTTTCGCTCCGGTTTCCTTCTCCATTCTCTTCTGAGTGTTCCCCCTCGGCCCGATTATCAACCCGATGAAATTATAACCCGGGAACTCCTTCTGCGGGATGTAGAGCTTCTTGTGAAGCTTCGGAGGGCGATAATCGGCCGGCGGTTTGAATGCCGGATTTTTTTTAATGATTTGGCTGATTATTTCCTGTCTTTCCCGGTTCAGCTTCTCCCTTGCGCGGTACTCTCGGGTATTGATCCGGATTCCCATGTTGTCGTAAATCGGTTCGGGCGACGGAGACCGGGCACCTTCAGGTCGGTCGTCGAGGGGTAGACCAGACTGTAATTTCCGGCTTATTTCGAGTAATCGGGAGTTGAGGATTTGTACTTCGGGATCGAATTCAATACCGCCCATGAAATCGGGTAAATGGATAAGGGGTTTCGGCTCCTCGTCGGCCCAGCGTGATTTGCGTTTTCTGCCGCCAGAATCTGCTGACTCGGACGGCGGTGGGTCCCACCGTGAACGGCGTTTACGTCGGTTTGTTGTATCATCCTCGACGCTGGAGTGAGGAGGCTGGGTATCGGTTGTCGTCAGAACGCTGTTCGCGACGGCCGCAGCAGTTGCAATTCCGTTGTCGTGCGTCGTGGTGGTGTTGCTGACGGCATCTGGGGGTTGAGGAGGCGAAGAAGTAGGTAGAGTTTCAGAAAGCACTTGAGGTTCCATGATTGATTGATAATGAATTTGTGATTTGTGAGAGAGGGAAAATTTGGGGGAAATTTGACTGTATTTATATATGGAGTATTATCTATGAGTCCTAATTTGTGAAGTCTAATTATACTGAGAATAGGATTTTGACCGTCAAATCGGAGGGGCGGATACGGGTTTGGTCATTTCGGATTAGGGTAAAATACGGGTTTATATAAGTTAGGTTTATATGGGTTTCTGACCAGGTCTGATTAACAACTTTTTATAAATATGTTTATTTATTTTAATTTTAATTATAAACAAATAGTCATTCTTAATTTTTATAACAGAAATTTTTCATGTTACACTCGAACTTTGGCAGATCACACATTGTACTCTCATTTTAAATTTCTACATATGATACCCATGTGTTTACCTTTTCTTTCCCAAAATACCCTTTGACAAACTTATGTCATAACGCCATTAATTCTATGAGTAATTAGATGAGTAATTGAGTAATTTATGTTATTTGTGTTTTGTTATTTAGGTATTAAATGTTTGTTTATTAGATAAAAAAAAAAAAGATTTACGTGTTAGATGATGAAGTAGTAGTGTATTATATAACAAAATAATGGCGTCACATGCCGTATGAGTAACGACGTTATAATGGAAGTTTGTCAGAGGGTATTCTGAGAAAGAAAAAAGTAAACACATGGATACCATATGTAGAAACTTAAAATGAAGGGTACCATGTGTAATCTGTCAAAGTTCGAGGATACCACGAGAAATTTCCGTTTTTATAATTATCTAGTTTAATACTTCGTAGTTCGTACATGATATTAGTTAGCATTTTATGGTTAATATGTTCAATATCACAACGTTACATAAAATATTGGTCGATCACTTGTTACACGTACGTGAGTACGTGACAAGCAATGACTTATTTATATGGTAATCATTTGAATAATTAATCATGTGATAAACCTATACTTTAAATTAAGTATAAGCATATTTTATTCCAAAACTTTAAAGTTAAAATTATCTATTTTTGGGTCAGGGTCACAGGTTTGACGAGTCTTGACCCTAAACATGCATGTTATTATCAGACCCGGGTCGTCTTCAGGTTCGGGTTGAAAAAAGCGGATTATTTTCGGGCGGGTTTCGAGTCGGGTCGTCTTTTGACAGGTCTAGTCGAGCGGGACGGATCATAATACAGGTTGAGTTGATTACGCATCGGGTTACATACATACATGGCTTATTTTGGGTTTGGGGTTGAGCGATTCGCAGTCGAAATTGAACTTGCAAACTCCCGCCTTATATATCGCATAGCCCGAAAGACTAGTTAATGGTACACGGGAATGGTGTTGCAGTATGCAAAGGAAATCTCTTCACCTTGAGGTAGAGCTGTTGGTGATTGTAGACGGACAATATTCGGTTAGGTGAACAATAATTTGTATGTGAGGTGTGTAGTTGCGACCTATGAGCCGACAATCTGAGGTAAGTTTTGGGTGAGATAATCGCCTTTTGGAGGTGGCAATGTTCAACGTATACATTGTTGTTTTTTTTTTTTGTTTTTTTTTTTAATAACAATGAACTGGCATAAATAAAAACGAGATTACATAGTATTCGAGTACTTAATAACTAGCTAGTAGCTACAATAAAAACAAGAGGGGATTAGAGACCCTAGAGCTACTCGAAATCCAACATACTTGGGTAAACTTAGAAATGGACCAAACAAAAGATGAAAGCCGACGTTTTTTGACTAGTGAATGGTTATGGTCACCGAACTGAATCATGTAGGTATCCTGTCTTTCTTCATCGCCGCAAACGTCGTAGTGTACCTGCAAACAAATGTAAATTACGCGACAAAAGTTCTGGTGTTCAAATTAGCAACATGGCGACATATTCGACCTCGTTCCTTGAAATGGTCCAACTTACGGTTATAAATAATAGTTGTATGCTCACTAACTGCTGCGAAATGAAAGTGATATATGGGTTAACACAAGAAGAGCCCAAAGATAGGCGTTTCTTCTTATCAATTTGGTAAATAGTCTCCTCTTCAATCAACTTAACCTTCTTTGTTAACTCAAAATCAGGATTTTGAGTGTCTGTCTCAGGCACATGCCTTGGAGTTGTATAGGAAAATGCTGCTTCCCTTAAAGTTTTTTTTTTGGGGGAATTCCCTTCTAGACTTCCTTATATGGAAGCAAATAAATACGAATTGTCATTGTGGTTAAAAGTTTGCGCTGGTTAAGATGAATTTCCTTTCTTTGAAGGTTGTTATTATAAGAGCTTGCATCGATCCTTACGTGGGAATGACCACTTTTTTTTTTTTACTAAATTTAAGAATTTGATCCCCTTGATTTTAATTGGAGCAAGGAGTAGAGTCGACATTCGTATCAGTGTCGAAGAGTCTTTATTATTAACATTGCCGCTACTACCCATGTCCATTTAATCTACTAACAATACAACATTATCATTTTGACATTATTGTGACGATGAAAAATAAGCAATTTTAGCCTTAATCTACACCGAAATTTCTTGAATTTGGACATAAGGAACACGTTTTTTCCCAACCCGAACCTCATCATCATCGAAAAGGTCTACGATAATCCACTTACCATTTTAATTAACTACAAGAGCCTTCTAACTTCCTTCAGTTCTTGAATAATATCTTTATTATGAGGTTCTATCACACTTGCCTCCTCCAAAGAAACACTTGCCTTTGAAAGCCTATTCAAATTTCCAGGAGCCACGACTTTACAAAAGAGCATCTTAGAGCACCTACATTAAAAATGATTGACCATCCTTTTAGATGAGAGAGAGTGCTAAGAGGATATGCTTTTTAATGTGGCAACATCCTCTTTTCATCCTCTTTAAAGAGGAAGAGGAAGACACCCTCTATTTAGAACATCCACATTGAAAAGGAAGTACCATCCTCTTAATACTCTCTCTTCTCTAAGAGGATGTCCTCTTTAATGTGGAACAAACATTGGATGTCCTCTTTGAAGGAAAAAAAAGAAAGACTTCCTATACTTTTAGAGGATGTACAATATTGACCCTTGTGCCATTAGAGCATTCACATTGAAGAGGAGGTCCTCTTCCTATCTAATAATTTTTCTAATTTTTTCATTTGGTCACATCATTTTCTCTTTTTTCTATCCAATTCCCAATATCTTCATCCTCTTCCTCAATTCTTCTCCATATCAAAGAGGATCTCCTTTCCTCTCTTTTAAGTAGGCCCCAATATCCATTTTTCTCTCTTGTATGACACTTAAGCCAAGACAAGGACATCCTCTATTTATAGAGGAAGTCTTCCTCTTCCTCTTCAAAGAGGATGCAAAGAGGATGTTGCCACATTGAAGAAGATCTCCTCTTAGCATTCCCTCTCATTTAACAGGATGGTCAATCTTTTTCAATGTGGGTGCTCTTAGTCCACCATCATCTACCATGTGGAATGTAATTTATTTTTTATTTTTATTTTTATTTTTTGTTAACAAAAGGTTGTAAGAGGAGGGATATGAAAATCCTCTTTGATGTGGAAAAAATTTGATAAGAGTTTTAAGAAGAGGATGGAGAAAAGAGAAAATGAGTGAGATGAAAGATATTTTGAGATGTCAAAATTTGGATGGAGAGTGAAGAAATAAGAGGATGATGTTCTCCTTTTTTATGTGTGTGCACTTATAGAGGATGACCTTAGCTTTTCCCAAGTGTCATACAAGAGAGAAAATGGGTGGTAGGGCCTACTTAAAAGGTGAAAAAAAGAGGAAGGGAGCATCTTCTTTGATGTGCATGAAAAATAGAGGAAGAGGATGAAAAATATGGGAAATGAGATACAGAAAAGAGAAAGTGTTGTGACCAATAAAAAATTTTAAAACAAGGACTTCCTCTTCAAAGTAGATGCTCTTAACATTGAAAAACAAATTTATAAACATACCTTTTGGAGAAAACTTATCACTACACACATATTCAAATGTCTCATATTATAACTCATACTCCACGTAAATTTCTTTGTCATTGAATATCAACTAGTTCCTCTATCCCGGTCATTTGTTTACCTTTAATTTTAGGACAAGGACCCAAAAAAGGGGAGGGGGTCATTGACAATGTTGTTATTGAATGATAAGTGGCCAGTAGAGTATGCAAATGATCAAATTACCCTTAAAAAATATTCCCAATATAGAAAGGTAAACAAATGACTGAGATACTCATAAATGGAATAGGTAAATAAATGACGGGACAGAGGGAGTAGATGCATAGCCTTGATTATTTAAGATTTGTAACTTCATCCATAAACTATTCTTATATTACAAAACAAATGATGAAAAATCAAATAACTTAATTAAACAAAATTTTACTATAATCCTGCCCATACAAAATTGAAACATTGATTTTCAATTGCCAAGAACCATATAATAATGACTTATCTGTGAAATCTATGAGTTATTTGTGCTGGTACAACATTACAGATATGTCTTCGTATGAATGTTAAAAACTCCTTTCATATTTCCTTCTCTTAGCAGACAAAAAGCATCGTTAACGCCTCATGTAAAGAATAGAGCTCTTAGATAAGAGACTGTCCCATTAAAGACTTACTGATCATCACATATCCTTGGCAGCCTCGACTTGCCGAGCTCCAACATTGAAGAACTCGCTAATGACTTCAAGGGGCATGCCCTTAGTTTCAGGAACCTTCAAGTAAACAAAAAACCAAGAGATGACGCAAACCACGGCATAAATGCCAAAGACCCCGGCAAGGCCTATGGACGAGAGCAAAGCTGGGAGGGAGTATGTGACTATGATATCTCCGAACCAAAAGGTGAGAGAACATATAGCAATGCAAAGCCCACGGACCCTTGTCGGGAATATCTCTGAGCATAGGATGTTGGGTATGGGCCCAAAGCCCATGACAAAGCAGCAGAAGTAAACTATGACACTGGCAGTGGATAATGTTGCGTGAATCATGGTGCTCATATCAATAATGTTGGAAAGAACTAGAACGATTAGAGATGTTATTAAGACAGGAAGTGTATTTAGCAGCAGAAACCTACAAACATGGAAAAAAGAAAAGATCACCTACATTGATTATATAAATATTCATGTATAAGACCGTGTTATAGTAACTTATCAGGCCAACTTTGCTCTGACAGGGATCAGTATTTGTTATTTGGCTTGGTCTGACAATAAACTTATTGTTCAAACGTCTTACAGGAGGAGACTGATTGTATCAATAATTCCAAATGTGCATGTTTTTTCTTTTCGGAAAAGGCAAGTATCAAATTAGTGGTAATTTAATTTGGATATGAAGTCAAGTTAATAATTACCTTCTTCCAGAGAGATCCATTAATCTCATAGCAAGGCCAATGGCAGGGAGCATTAACAATGTTGTCAAAGCACTAATAAGGAGAGACGCAGAATCTGAACTAAGACCCAGATTCGATAGCAGAACATCTACTCCTGCTTGTGAAAGAATTTGAGGAGTGTAGTAGAGGACTCCATTGATGCCGGAGAACTAGATTGATCAAAGACAAAAAAAAAAACATCAAGAATCATTATTATTAATGTCGCTTACAAAATAATGAAACCATGGAATTAAATCTAGGCCACGACACTAAATTATGATCATTTATGTGGCATACAAAATAATGAAACTATGGTAATAAATCTAGGCCACAACAAGTCAACAATAAAGCACGACTGGTTTATCAAGTTTAGACTGCAGTTTGAAGCAATATCTGCCGCATATATGGCGTAATGATTGATATCAAAATCAAGTCTCAAAGTGAGAGTTAACCGTAGAATGAAATACTACTTCGATAATTATGGAATGGCCTAACTATGAATACTAATAGGAGGGATTTGTTCCATATTTCCATCACTGTGACGTCAAATTTATGAAGTTATGGTATTAAATCTAGGACCTGGCACTGAATTACGGCCAAGTTATCAAGGTTTTGAAGATAGACTTTTTTTCTAAAGTAAAATATCAAGTTTCGAGAAGAAAGTCAAGAGACATGGTATAACATCTAGGCCATGATACCGAATCACTGATTTCAGTGACTCAATGAGAATTGTAGCCTACATTGATTCAACTGCCTCTTTCCTACACAGTTTTGCCATAAATATATAGAACATGCCATGGTAACCAGAAAATCAAACTATATTAAGAATGAGAATGATAAAACACTTCAATTTGAAGGATTTTATAAAACGAAATCCTGAGAGCAAAATTAATTAAGGACACCCACTATCTTAACAAATAGTTTATGTATTCGATTTTATCCGTCCCAAAAAACCAGGCAATAAACTACGTTTTCTTTTAGACATGTTGTTTAAGGTCATTCTGGTGAAAAATCAAGTTTAGACTTCTCGCCAATTCCTTGTGCTTACTTAAGAAAATAATCCAAAAGCAAACATAAACTATTTTCTAGAAGACATAAAGGGACTAACAACAAAAGAATAATTGCACAAGAATTAGCTATTTCTTTTTTTTTTTAGCAGTCTAAGGTTTCTCTTTACCTGCTGGAGTATCTGAAGTCCAATCCCGACAATCAATGCACGCTTAACTCCGGGCTCAAACAACTCCCTCCACCTCGGCCCATTCGTTGCTGAAACCGACGGTTTAACCACACAATGTTCAATGGGAGAATCAATCTTGAAATTTGTGAGACAAAGGGCAGATTGACTGACCAATCCAGCAGCTTGGACAAAACGTCCTTCCTCGGGAATTTCAGACTGCATTGAAAGAACAGAGCCACGCATAGATCCCATACCGGGTTCTTTGTGAAGATAAACCCTTTTCAGTTCACTTTTCCCATCTTGGCCCTTTTCGGTTCGTTTATATGCTAGCTGCCAACCACCACCGATACCTGCCAAAGAAGATGAATTTATACTTCAGTTGGATATAACTTTGAACGGGAGAACATAAAATAATATTCACGACTACAAATATTCAGATACCTGTGCTGTTCGCTAGATCACCACTATTAGCATGCATTAGGCTGCTATTCCGTCTCATATTGAGGATGCTGCCACTTGAGGGATGCACCGTATCCTTCTCCACGACAGAGGCATTAGGTGATAGCAATGGAGTTTTAAGATTATCATCAGAATCGCCGTTGGCCACATCAGATAAGGCATCATCGCCATCACCATGGCTATCCACGTCCCAATTTTCATTTCTGCCATTCTCGTCAGCTGCACCATTAAACATGCTCCCAAAATTGGGGAAGATGGCGCTCCGCATGCTTCCTGACTGAGGTAGCTTCTCGTGTACACTGCCAAAGAGAGTAACAAGTGGGTCCATCATGTTTGCCATGCTTCCCTGCGGTGCCATGCTTCCCTGCTGTGCCATGCTTCCATAACGAGAAGCTATCCCAAGCATGCTCTGTCCTGTGGCTGGCTTTGCAATCCAAGATTGGCCGTTTTCAGCACCGTATAGCTTGATTTGATCCTTATCTGTTGTAGCTTCCTCGTCATTGCCAGGGCCTAACATATACTCTTCAATTGTTGTATCACCCCCGGTTCCAAGACCTTCTACGAGCAATGCCATCTCACCTGAAGAACAGCCAAAGTATCACAGTTCAGTGAAAATTAGGGGGAAAATATCCCACGATATATGTACCTCTGAACACTTATTTTCCACAGAACTTTAGTTCCAGCTAAAAGTAGCATATATGGCATTAAAACAGCTAGAGTTGCAGGGATTGCATCTCCTGTGCCAAAATCTGATAATAAGGGTGAATAAAGAGACAATTTAGAGTTCTAGACTCTAGATGTCATATGGTCCGCAATCAAAACATTTAACTGAGCACTCAGCAAGAATTTCATCAATCAAGTCCGATATCAAATTTCATTGTGAACTATTGGTCAATATAAGTAGACATAACCACCCCAGATTATTTTAGGAATATTGCTTTGTAGTTGTTTTTTGTTGTTGCATAATACATAACAGAGAAAAATAACAGGATGATCATTATTGTATGCCAATAGCTAGTTAATGATCTATATAGATCAATGAGCTGATGAAACATTTAAACAAATCTACATAATCTGAAGCAAGGTCTAAATGTTCGATATACTAACCGGTGACATCTTCTCTGCCACGTAATTTTTGTAGGACTTTCTTAGCCTCATCCATCTTCCCCTTGCTGACAAGCCACCTAGGGGATTCTGGCAAGTAAAACACCGTCAATGCAAGATACAAAAGCGAGGGGATTGAAAGAACACCGAGCATCAATCTCCAACTAGGCGCCTCCAACAAAGACATGCCGAAAACCATGCAATAAGACATAAACATCCCTCCTGAACCAGTGAACTGAGGGAGGGTATTTAGTTGTCCTCTAATTTCTGGTGGAGCAGTTTCCGATATATAGACTGGGACAAGAGTAACAGCTAGGCCAACTCCAAAACCATCAAAAAGCCTCCCCAAAAGTAAGATATATACATTAGGAGACCAAAGCATCACAAGGCCGCCAAGGAAGTACAATAATGATGAGGCAATTAGCATTGGACGCCTCCCTACGGAATCTGAAACAGGGCCTGAGAATGTTGTGATAACAGTGGCCCCGATAAGGGACATGGCCACAATAAGCCCTTCCAAGGTTGGTTGAGTTTCAAGCTTGAATTCCCTCTTGATATAGATAACAGCTCCTACATTATCATCAAATATTCTCCTGTTTACTTCATCAACTTTTCGAATAATACAAGCATCAATAATAATTAATGTAATTAGATACCTGCAATAGTTGCATTATCCCACCCTTGCAACAAGTTGCCCATTGTTGCAGCAAGCGCTGCAAACACAGCCCCTCTCATATTTGCTTGCCTTACAGTATCGTTTACACCCTGAATATGCGGTTTACTAATCATCAATTCTCCAATCTTATCTTGTTATTCACTAACAACGATTATTTCATTATTTTTTTTGGTGTAAAGGGATCCATACAAATACTTTTGATGCTTAAGGGATTTGAAAACAGGTAATGAATACCGCATTACCACTCCTCAATAAGTTGAGCAGGTAATCTTTGAACACACTTAACACAGACTGCGTAACTACTAACTACAACATACCATAAACAGGGGCGGAATCAGGACTCGTAAGTATCTAGGGCGGAAAATTAAACTACAAGTATTGATATTTTGTGTACAGATTATAATTAATCTTGTATATTAGCATTAAAAAAAATATATATAAGGACGGCAAACGCCATACCCCTTACTATATATTCCATCGTCACTAAATTCAAATTTATTATATAATTCATCGTTCTCAACAATAAAAGAGAAAAAAAGTTTGGCTAAACTTTGTACTATGAATAAATATGATTGAAGGAATGTCCCATTTTAAAAAAAAAATTATTATAATTGATACTAAGGGTGTGAAGAAAAATAATTATAGAGTGAAACATACATTCAGTAATTATTTGCGTATTCGAATAATAGAGTATAGATTTTTTTCCTCAAAAGAAAAGAAAAATGATAGTATAAATCTTTTAAGCATGTACATAAAAGTTTAAAATAAAAACCCAAAAGGTAAGTTGAAAAAAACTTGGAATTAATAGTAGCAATTAATTAAAAAAAAAAAATATTAAAAGAGGTAGTATTAATGGCACGACATTAACTAAAAAAGGAATCAATTAATTAAAAAAAATATTAAAAGATGTAGTATTAATGGTAGGGCATTAACTAAAAAAGGAATAAAAAAATAACGCCAATGAAAATCGAACACGAGACATCTTAGAACTTGGAAGTCTTTTGCACTATACTATCAACCACTCCACCACAAACATTTACTATGCTAAAACAAGGATTACAAAATATATATTTTGAAAATCTACTAGGGTTACAGCCTTAGTAGATACCACCCAGTTCCGCCCATGACCTTAATCAAACAGGTACAAAACTTTCTACCACAACCCCTTTCCTAGAAACCATGATTTTCACCGAAAACCCTCCATCATTCTACTACGAAAGACCAAATATTTTTTTTTGTAGCTAACAGAAGAAATACACATGATCTATATACGTTACATATAACATCATCTCAACAATCAAACAAGCATACGATGAAATCTAGATTCCTCAGTCCTCACTAAAACATAAATGACACATCATCTAACTGCTTTACAATTTTACTTGCATTATACTCACTCTGTCCCAATCATTTGTTTTACCTTGGTATTTTAATCAATGGTAAACAAATGACTCGGTACGGAGTGAGTACCATTACCATAGGAGTAATAATAAACAAAAAAACATACCAGTACCAGTTAGTAACCTAAATTCCAAACTAAACCATCGTATTAAATCTCCGTAAAATACCAAAGATCATATTTTTTTTAGTAATTACATCAGAATTACACATGATTAACAAGCATAACATAAGATTTCAAACAAATATACTATTTTTATGGCCATAATTCTAAAAATAGACAATTACTAACTAACTACCAACAAAATCTTCAGTCCACTACAAAAAATCATACTTAAAGTGGGTTACACTAAAATTGCGCATCAAATTCATGTATGATTAAGAAAATGTCAAGAACATACCTTTTTGCTCTCAGAGGTCCTTAACGTTTGCTATGCATTATATTTATGCAATTGAATATATGGTCATGCATTATAAAGGGCACCCACTAATTATTAAAACCACTTAATCCCAAGATTGAGACAGAGAGGAGATTAACAAAAAAACTTGATTATTGAACAACAATGTGACAAAGATTGGCGTCTTATAATAATTATCAACCCCAAGATTCTTATGAAGCACTAAGATACACGAATATACTTTATAGGGATTAGAGATACGATGTCAATGTTTGCAGTTAATTACATATAAATTTTTGTACATATAATTGTAGTACCATGATAACATCATTATTTAATGAAAATGAAGAGGCGTCACCGAATTATATTGCTTGTAATTTTAAGAAATTGTAACCTATTAGCTTAACTTTTTGGGTAGTTATGTAAACTCGTTTGGTTTGAGCTAATAGCTTCATAAAGTTAGAGCATTTTCAATGATTTTTCGACTTACCGTTTACTTAGAGGATTTGCGTACACTTTCAAGAAATTGCAACCTAGTAGTTTAATTATTCGAGTTGGCCATGTAGATTAATTTTGCTCAAATGAACGCATAATAATTTTGAGCCAGTAGCTTCATAAAACTACTTGCTTAAATGGACCCACATGAAACATATAGCCAATAAGAAAATAGTGGTCACAAAATAAATAAATAAATAGAAAAGTGTATTACGTGGGTCCAATTAAGCAACTAGTAAATTGGCTTAACCATTAGAGTAAATTATAGCTTAAAATTGTTGTAACTAAAAAAAATGGTTAAGCAGGTCCAATGTTACTCAAAAGAGCTTATATAATTACTAAAATAGTTAACCTTACATAGTTACTCAAATGGTAAGCTATTAGCTTATGTAATTGCTCACCCTTCTTCATTTGTTTACCTTTATATAATGAGAATATTTTGAAGGCTATTTTGATCATCCACACAACTTATTACCCACCTGTCACTCAATAACATTACGCACACATAGTGCTCTCCCTTCTTCTTGGTCTTTGTGCCAAAGTAAAGGTAAACAAATGACCGAGATAGAGATAGTATACAACTAATGATATAATTTATGAGCTTTATAAATTTTGAGTTTTGTGGTAAAGTTTACGAGGTTGACATTGATGAAGGGTGATTTGGGTTCGATGGGGGGTTAGGGATGATGTTGTTTAGGGAGCCATAAGTGAGGAATTGAGGTAACTTAGAGAGGGGATGGCCGAAAAAAATGATTGTATTTGGGAGATAGATCTTACAGGCTCGATACCATATTGAAAATGGAGTTAATTGATTTTGAATGTTGTGATTGTATAGGACCTATATATACAAGAATTAGGAAAGATACGAAATATTTACCTAAAGCTAAAAGAAAGAAATCAAAAAAATATAGCCTAAATAATTACATGAAAGATCTACGAAGTAATTAGCAAGAAACGTATATACGGGAAAGATACGTCCCCGAGGACATGCCAATCTTGGAGCATAGGTCAGTGAAGCGTGGACAAGGCAATGATTTGGTAAGAAGATCAGCTAACTGATCACTACTACCAATATGTTCAAACCGTAGCTTTTGAGACAAAATGCGTTCAAGAAAAAAATGAAAAACAATAGCCACGAGATTCGTCGAGTAGTGCGTAGCACTTAAGTTATAATAGTAAAGAACGAGAGTGGTACACAAAGAGATACCAATGTCAGAGAGAAGAGCATGAATCCACTCAAGACTTCAGCGATAGTACGGAACTCAGCTTCAGCATTGGAACGCGCCATGGTGCGTTGTTTTCGAGAGGACCAAGTGATAGGATTACGGTCGGGATAAATAATGTAGCCAGAAATAGAAATGTAGTTGTCTCCTTGTCCCCGGCCCAATCCGCATCACAGTAACCATGGAGAGTGAGAAGAGAGTCACGAAAAAGTTGGAGACCAACAGACATCGAACCATGAAGATAACGAGGTATTCTCTTGACAACAAGCCAATGTAAATTAGTAGGAGCAAACATAAATTGAGCCAATTTATTAACCGTAAAAGAAATTTCAAGACGAGTGAGAGCAAGATACTGAAGGCTTCCAACAATAGCACCGTAATCAGATGGATTAGAGATGGCCGAGCCATGAGACCGTAGTAGTGGCGGATGAGAGGCAATAGGAGTAGGAAGCGGCTTGGATTCGTGCATCTTGAACCGTTCAAGTAAATCCAGAATATATTTAGACTGAGTAAGAAGAAGACTTGTGGAGTTCGGTGTTATTTCAACACCCAAGAAATATGAGAGAGGACCCAAGTCCTTAAGGGAGAAACGGGCCGCAAGAGTAGCAATAAAGGAAGAAAGACGACTTGTAGACGACCCCATAACTGTAATATCATCAACGTAAACCAACAGAAAAATAGGAGAAGGAGAATTGGAGCAGATAAATAAAGAAGGATCCGCAGGAGAGACACAAAAACCATAAGAAATTAGAATAGATTTGAGTTCAGTATACCAAGCGTGATGAGCTTGTTTGAAACCGTAGATGGCTTTAGAGAGAAGACAATGATAAGATTGACAAGAGGCATCAAAAAATCCAGGTGGTTGCGACATATACACTAATAAGTGGGAGAGCCTTGGAGAAAAGCATTATTAACATCTAATTGACGTAATGACCAATTATTGCAGATAACAAGGCAGAGAAGAAGACAAATCGTAAACGTTTTGACAACCAGACTAAAAGTTTCCAAGTAATCAAGACTCGGTCGTTTTTTGAAATCTTTTGCAACGATCCGAGCTTTATACTTATGAATTGTGTTATCGGGATTGTATTTAATCAGAAATACCCATTTACAACCAATAAAGTTTCGGCCAGACTGAGGAGGAACAAGAGACCACATTTTTATTTTTAGTAAGGGCAGTATATTCATCTAGCATAACATCGCGCTAATGAGGAATGAAGAGGGCTTGTTTGGCAGAGGTAGGGAGAAAGTGAAGGTTCGAAATAGTAACAATTTTTGCGTATTTGGGGTTAGGTTTGCGAATATTATTAAGGAGACAAGTAGTGATGGTCCGAGTAGGAGAAGGAGGAGGAGGGGTGGTAAAGGTAGCAGAGTATGGCATGAGGGACATGCCGTTGAGGTTAAAGTGGTGGGAGAATGGGAAGTAGGGGAGGGGCTGGATAGAGGCGAGGCAGGGGATTCAAGGGAGTCAGGGTTGATGACAGTAGTGATAGGGGAAGTGGTGGGCGAGGATGGGAAGCAGTAGGCGTGAAGGTAGCCGGTGTGGGGTTGACAGGTGAAGATGGAATGATGGGCATAAGGATTTGCACCAACGGTCAGAAGAGTAGTCAGACGATATATTTTGTTGAGTGAGGGTGGGAAACGGGAAGGTGCCCTCGACTAATTTGACAAGATGAGAACTATAGAGACATTTAGTGATGGGCTGAAGGCAATGGTACGCACTTTGAGAGGTGGAGTACCCACAAAGATGCATGTTTTGGAGCGGAAGCCAAGTTTATGGGAGGCATTAGGATGAAGCCATGGATAGCATAAGCATCCAAAACTTCGAAGTTTGTCATAATTAGGTGATTTGCAAAAAGGTTTGAGGTAAGGAGAAGAGTTAGAGAGGGACGGCGTAGGGAGATAGTTGATTAAGTATGCGGCCGTGGTAAAGGGATATAACCTATATTCATGTGGTAGGTGGGTGTGGAAGAGAAGTGACAAACCTGTTTCGACGATGTGACCGTGGCAACGCTCATCGTACTCGTTATGTTCGGGAGAGTGAGTGTAATACCCGGATATTGTGGGACCCATGCGTGAACCTCGGGATGTGCGAGAGGACCACCAGAGTTGATAAGGGACTACTCGTGAGTAAAGTATAATCATACATTAGACCAAGTAAGACCTAGACTAGACCTAGTAAAGCTGTAGTGGACCGAGTAGAGCCTTCAGTGGATCGTGTGGCTGGCACTCGGCCGAGTACGACCAGTACTCAACCGAGTACGACTGAGTGAGGGGCACTCGTCCGAGTGGACTCGACACTCGACCGAGTGCAGCTGTACAGTACCCGATAAAGCCCAATTTTGGGACCTTATCCCAATTCATTTTATTTTTCTTATCACACCAAATCCTCTCCATTATTTCTAAAACGCTCACAAACACCTTCCTATGAGATTCAAGCTTGGATTAGAGGATTTCTCACCTTATTCATCCTTCCTTTCACCTAGTAAGTTGATATCTACCTTTTTTCTATATCTTATGAACCCTAACTTTTGGGGATTTTGTTATGGGTAATTAATTAGTAATTAGTATGTGTAATATGAGCAATTAAGAGGTAATAATAAGGGGTTTTCTATTGTATAATAGTGTAGGATTTATTGTGATGGTTGTTACATGGTTTGTATAGGATGAGACAGTTTCATAAGACGGGATTATGTCGGATTCGAGTAGCTTATGGAGATTACTAAAAGGTAGGTTAATCCTATTCGATTTTGATAAATTAAATGTGTGTTTGTATGTATTTGTCACTTAGAATCCATGATAGAAGTAGTATTTCATTCACCATGGTAATTGAGAATGATAATGAGATTCATGTGTGTCGGAAATGCATTATAACATGGTGTTGGTTGTGACGACTTGAGAGTCAGGATATTTGGATACATTCATAGCATGTGTGAAAGTGTGTCTCATGGAAAGTCATATTTGATATTTGGTATTTCATGTTTACATTCATATGTGTGTTATTCATGTTGGCGATTGTTGGAGGAGTTGTGGTGCGATACTTGTTCTTATGGAGATGTAAGGCGGTTCGGAGACCGTCTTACTCTCAGGTCGCTTCTTGGAACTTCCCATTCCAAGGAGGATGTGCACATTAATGGCATGAGTTATGGAGGGACACGTGTGGTTGAGACACGTCGTCTGGCAGGGGTCCGGTTAGCGTCCGGGCTGGGTACCACGGATGTGTCCCGAGTACCTTTTTACGGACTGCGATCCGGCTGTTTGGGTGGGCGGTGCCGCGATGTCGTCACCGGGTTGTGGATGCCATGGATGTGTTCCTGGCACCGGTGTGTTGGTTGCGGAGTTGTGATGTTTGGAGATTTGTCATTGTGCATTCATCTTTCATTTCATATGCATGTCTATTGTCCTTGTAATTACTTATATTATTGAAATTGATTGTGTGTTGAATGTGTAAATTGTCATCTATTTCCGGGGTGGCTTGTGTCGATCCATATGATATTTCCGATCATATGGAGAGCAATTCGTTTACAAGTTTTGTTTGGTATTACGCGGGAGACGGGACGAGTTCCGGACTTGGAATCGAGGCACATAGATAGCATAGTTGATAGATGAGTTGTATAATGTATAGTCACTTTTGTAATTTTTTTTCATGTATGTAATCCACTAAACTTGTCATTTATATAAAGTGTTTCTCATTCGAAATTCCGATCTCACTGCCTTGGGAAACCGAGATAGTGACATCTCCCGATTACCTTGGCCGGGTAAGAAGGGGGTGTTACAGTGAGGAGGAGATGTGAGGTGAGAGACACCAGCTAACGACAAGGAAGGCGAAAATTTCATGTATTCACCTCCGTTATCGGAAGCTATTTAATAGGACGATCAAATTTTGTTTTCTACAAGAGCTTTAAAACGATGTTTTACGATGAAAAACAGTAGAGGTGTCGAATTTATTTTTAATTGGATAAAGCTATATGTATTTAGTAAAATGGTCGACAAAAATAACGTAATATTCATAATTATCATAAGAAAATACGGGAGATGTCCAGACGACAGAGAAAATTAATTCAAGAGGTGCAGTAGTAAATAAAGAGGAATTGGAAAACGCTAGTTTATGACTCTTATTAATGTCACGGGCATTACAATTCAAAAATGTAGAAAGCGGAATATTTAAGCTAAAATTATTTTGTAAATAAGATAAAATAGTCTTTGATGAATGCTCTAATTTATGATGCCATGTGATGGAGGTGCCTAAGATGCCGAGATTGACTTGGGGTGCGGGTGGGTACCAAAGATATACGCCATCTTCAAGTTTGCCTTGGAGCAGCACTTGGTTCGTTTGAATACCCTTTATACGAAAATATGAAGAGGAAAATTCAATTAGCGCATTATTATCACGACAAAATTGAGAGACCGGCAAGATTTTACGGGAAATACGAGGGACATGTAAAACGTTTGAAAAAGTTAAAGAGAAGGAAGAAGTGTGAATTGTGAAAGAACTAACCTATGTTGGAGATGGGAAGAGATGTACCATCGCCAATTATCATATCGTTAGAACCGTCGTATGGTGAGTGCAGGCAGAGGTTAGCAAGGTCATTGGTGATGTGATGACTTACACCACAGTCGACAATCCATGGACGAGAAGATGGTGGGACGGTGGCAGCAGTGTAGATACCTGTATCCGTCACGATATTGGCATCTATAAGACTCTCGACAAACACCCATGATGATAGGACGTTAACGTATAAGCGGGGTAAAATCCGACTGACGAAATCAATGGAGTTCGATTGATGGTATAAATCGAATAAAAGTGTTGTTTTTTGATTAATTTTCAAAAAGTTTTTAATGTTTTATTTATTTGAGATTAATTTAAAAGTTTATTTGAGAAATAACTTTTAAGTAAATTAATTTTAAATGAAATGCATTTTTGACTAAATTATTTTTACTCAAATGGTTTCACATTTATGACTTTTTATTTTGATTATTTATCGTTCGTTTATTCGTTTTAAAATGAGTTTTGAAAGCGATTTAAAAAGATGATTTTTAATCCGATTTAAACCCGATCAATCCTACACTTTTAGGGCACGACTTCCCACAAACTAGACCCCATTTTTAGCCAAAAATTGACTGATTTTTGTTCCCCAAACTAGCTAAAAACAGCAGCTCAAGACAGCCCAAACAAACATCTCCTTACCCGTGCTTGCCATGCCCAAAACCCGTTCCATTTCGACCCGAAAGCAACACCACGACCCATGACCATTTATCATGACCCATGTATCTGCCTTGACACCCAAGAAAGCTCCTTCCTGAACCCGAGTTAACCATAAGACAAGGACCTCAACTTTCATTTATTTTCCAGCTAAGGACCTGAACGTTCAGTTCTTACAGTTAAGGACTCTAACCAGTTTTCTGTCATCCAGTCCTTGCCGTTAAATTGAACTTTATTTGACCGGAAAATACAGTCAAACAATAAAAACAATATTTGACCATTTCCCATCCACATTATTTGTGAGCTGGTAGTATTGATTTTTTTACCTCCCAACTTTGGCCAGTTTAATAAACAATTTTAATCACAACCATAAATACCTTTGACAAAATTAAATTTATCAGCCTTGATTTTAATTATCCTTACAACATAAACAAAGTTAGTAGTGCTGCAATTTAAAGGGGAGATGCATTTGATAGATAGGAGGAAAATGGGCAATTTGCATGAAATCATAGAGGTGCGTGTTGCTAATATTTGGTAAAGTAAAGATCACTGGGTAAGCTACTAAGCTGTTCTAGCAAAAACGTTTTGGTGTCATCAAAATCAGTAATTCGTTTTGTTGTTTTTTTTTTTTTTTTTTTTTTTCTTGGCAAGCAGTTCTTGACAGTCTTAGCTAGAATGTGTACGTAGTTTGGCGTTAAATGCGTTGAGGTTGAAGGTTTAAGACTGATGTTGATGACACCAAAACGTTTATTTGGTTACGACTGCGGTTGTCTGGAATCGGAATGTCGGTATTGGACTATTGGGTACTGGTAAATGAAAGTATTGATGAATGAGATCAAATGAAAGATATGACTCATATGAGTAATGAGTGATGATGAAGAAGAAACCATGAGTAGGAAATTTCAGATGACATTTTTTTTGTAAAGTCGAGCCAAAAACCTCACGCAAAACAGCCGCAAAACGCCCGTGTTTTCATCAAAACAGAGCACTCCTGACCAGCAGCATTCTTGTCCATTTTAGCACCACGTAGGACCATCTAAGACCCCAAATCGTCCCATAATTACAAACTTTGCAGTATCTTGAATCTGAAACATCCGAGAACTAGGATTTTGGTTATCGTTTGACCCTCCAACGACCTCAGCAAAGACCGCTGCACATTTTCGAGATCGATATCGACTCCGAGTCAAGCGTCCCGTCTCATACATGTAAGTTTAGGGTGCAACACTTCCTTTTATCAATTCCGTCTCTTTTATTTCGTTTTTTAGCATGCTTTTTATATGTTTTTTTTTATTTGACTCGTTCATTCATTTATTTAGCTTTATGACTTAGTTTAGCATGTAAATTCCGTTAGTAACTAGATGTAGCTTAATATTCATGACGTAGAATAGATAGAAAGCATGTAAATGAATGTAGCTTAGACAATTCGTAACAATCACCCCTGTTTTCGCATCCATAACCGAGTCTGACCAGCTCCCGCTCTTACCCTCGAAAACACCATCTAGCATCGTCACCCGCCACGAACAATACAACCAAAACCTTCCTTTCACTCCAAACTATGACTGTACCAAATTTCAGGACCTCTTTAACCCCTTCAATAGACCTTCGAAAGACCCCCTGCCCGAGCACACTGCTGCCCAGAAAACGCAGCAATCCAGTCCGTGACCAGCACCTGTTTAGCACCCATTTTACCAACCTTAGAGCTATCATTGACCACCCCTATGACCATAGGGATAAACTTCATACTACCAAGATTCCAACGAGTCCAAAAATACCCATATTAGACTTCGTTTGCACCTTCAAAACTCAACTAAAAGTTGACGTGTTGCTACTGTTTTCGAAAATGCTTAATGTATATATTATGCACTACCACACAGGGCCGTCTCTGAGATTGATGGGGCCCTGTGCGAAATTGTAAATGGGGCCCCTAAATTTACGCGCTCTAAGTTAAAATTTACTCTCTGTTTTTTTGCATAACCTTGTATATTTTAACACATTCACTTTTTTCTTCAAAATCTCT
>VHZZ01002887.1:35463-51548 GCA_009801015.1 Silene noctiflora | reverse complement strand
CAAGAGCTAAGTCAAGAAGCAAGTTTGGACTAAGTATGGAATTTTGCATGGGTTTTTGCATGGACAATTAGTGGATTAATGAAGAAAATAAAAGTGGAGTCAATGCAATGTCAAGCCCAATAATTGAAGTCCAAAAATGAGTGAAGAAGCATAGGATTCCAAGATCACAAAAAGCTAGGGCAAAAGGTATTTAACCGGGTGTTAAATCGAGCATTAATCCTTAAATATAGGATTCCTTAGCATTAATGCTAAGGATAACTAAGGATCGGGGTTGGCACCCCCGGTCGGGGCCGCAGGTTTCTAAATGCAGCCGTTTCAAGCCTTTCCTCCTATAAATAAGAGGCCTCGTCCAAGCATTTGGGGAATCAACTTACATCACTTCTCATTCATCTTTTACACATTTCAATATACTCTTGTATTCCATATTCTTGTAATCCTTAGTTCACAAATATTTTCATTAGGTTTCTAGTTAAGTTTTATGTTAAAACATTTCAATTCCAAGTTATACAATATTAAGTTCTTATTCAAGTTTCATTTGGATTCTTAATTTGGTATTCAAGCATTAGTTCTTCGTCATTATTTTAGTATTCCTATTTCTAGTATTTGCTTTTCTACTTTTATTATTTCATAGTTTTATTATTTAGTTTTTAGTTATTAGTATTGCATTTCTTTACATAGTTCAYTTACATTTCATTATTCACATAGTTAATTTATATTGCATATCTAGTATCATGTCTAATATTTCATATAGCATTTGTATTTTACATTTTAATATGAGTAGCTAAATTCTCTAGTCTAGGGATTAGGGGAGTCATGCTTAGTTGACATTTTAATTAAGTTGTTAAWTTATTAGTCCATTTATCATTTCTATCACATGTTTGTTTTGTAATGTTTAGTCTATGATTAAAGGCYACGMTTTTTGACTAAAATCTGTTATACTTTCTATAAGTYGAGAGGCACAGAAATGTATTAAAACTAACATGTGTAGTAGATCGAGCTAGCTCATAGTGAAAGCTTGTTAGGACCCGATTTAAGRCCGATGCTAATAGTGAAAGCTGGGTATCGTTAGGCCTASATGATCATTGAGACTACTAGTTTAATAACTAATTTAGATGTCAATTTGCATGTATGAACCGAACTCCCTAGATGCCCTTTAATATTATTTTTCACATCTCATCTTTACATAGCTTTTATATTTAGTTTTATTTATAGTTTTCATTTATAGCTTTTATTCACCTCAAACAAAATCAACAACTTGTGACCCAAGATACAAAGACTACCAAAGCAATTGCGTAGAAAATCCGTAGCGTCTCTGTGGAATTCGACCTCTGTATACTACATTTATTTGTTGTACCTAGGGCATTTTTGATAGGTTGGAGACGACCTCTTCATGTGGTTGGGAGAACCTTGAGTTACTCCCCACTGACTGTGGCATTCATGTTTACATGAATGATAGGTACATGTTGGTGATGCATGGGGTGAGACCGTGTGAGCTAGCGAGCATTTACCTTGGACCTTGTTATTTGTAGCTTCGACTCACCTTTTGTTTGTTATCATTCATGGTATGTCTTTTCCCTAAACTTCATACTTTGGTTTGTAAACCTGAAGTTTGTACTCTTTTTACTTTCTTTGATTATATTAGTAATACTTCGCATTTAAACTTCAAAAACTTTTAAAAATCCCGTATTTCCGTTACAATTTATTAAGTTATGATTGTCCATTTATAATGGGATGTCACAAATACGGAAAGATTGCTTCTTCCCCAAGAAAGCTCGTGATGCGGAGCTTGCGTAAGAAAAAAGCTACCCTGGAGAGGGGGCGCAGCAAGTGCTGCGACCTTTCCAAGAGGCACATCTCCTGCTGCGTGTTCTCCTGCATCATCTCACCGTATTTTGGGCATAACTTTCTCTACAGGACTCGGATTAAGGTGATATTGGTGGCGTTGGAAAACTAAGACAAAAATATATAATTTTGTGTGAAATAGTCAAGACCCAAAAAATGACGACATCACCTTGTAAAATGAGCCTAATGATCGCGTTGTTATATTAAGCTAAAATGAAATGTACATTTTGTAATGTAAACATAAGTCTAGCCTAAGGAAGTGAAATGAGAATAAATGTGAGACATAATCTCGACATATTATGACATCCTTACCTTTATCAAGCACATCGCTTTTGACCCAGGATTTACGGTCTCGGGTTTCAGATACGGTTTTGACTTCGGACTCTCAGTTGACTCTAATTACTGTCAAAACGACCGTATCGCCACGTATATGACAACAAAGGGGTTGACACGACTGTTTGAGCAATCATTTGTCGAGGAATTAATGAAATGTCATAACGTCACCTCGTATATTAAACATGCAGCCTAATCATGACTGGGTGTTTGGCGAAGGGTGTAGAAATTAGATATCTACAGAGCCCCCACTTTGACGAAGGCTCGGGCACGGAGAAATTAAACGTATAGCCCTCAGGTAAATCGAATATTACAACCTGAAGACTATGAAGACACGAGGCGGCTCAAAGGGACTGAACCAAGGTCCTGTCGCCGAGAACATTTTAGTGTATGTCGACTTCCAGGGAGGGTCGTTTAAAGTCCGATTGACTACGTGAAGAAGCTCGCCAGCCATAAGACGAAATCATACCTGAAACCTTCTTTCCTGAGATGTTTCCGGAGTTGCGTAGGAGCTGAGGCATAAGACCTCAAGGATATGTAAGAATTTGTGCTAGGGTATGGGCCCTAAAGGAAAAACTCGATGGGAAGAAGGCCAAATATACTTTCAACCTAAGGGGTGACCTAGGTTAGGGGTGTAGGAATTCTAAAGGAGTATGATTCTAAAGGATTATGATCCTAGCGGTATAAGTATATGAACTCTAGGGAGATTAAGGTGTACGAACCTAAAAGAAAACGGGGTCCTAAGGGTTGAAGTGTATGAACTACAAGGATATTATTTTGGTTTCGCACGCATGCATCCAGGCTTTCTAAGGTATAAAACCCAGAAAAGGTATGATAACTTCGTGGGAACACATAATAATAAAGGCAGAACGTTATGGGCACCATCAGGGAAAAGGACAAAGGCAGAAACGTTATGAGCACCGCCAGGAGAGTAACTTGCTTCAAAAAGCTAAGGCAGGACTTTATTTGGAACCGCCAGGGAAAAGGACAAAGTCAGGAACATTATGGGCACCGCCATGAGAGTAATTTCCTTAAAAAAGCTGAGGCATGACTTTATTTGGAACTGCTGAAGAAAGAATTAGCTTGCGTTGGTTTCAAGCAAACTCTCTTTGTCGAGAAATGCATGGGCTGTAAAAAGACAATGGAATCTTTCTGGGGATCATATCGACGATTGGGAACATCTTGATCGTCAGGGAAGAACCTTGAGCATTTACGACAAATACTGTTTTGGAATATCTTGACAGAGACTTGACTACAGCTAGGGAACGTAGGCTAATAGTCTTTGGATTCTTCTGGAGAAAATGAGGGCTCGGGCGAAGCTCCCAGTTTGAGCGAGCTTTGCTTCTTATAATTGGTGCATGGTTAGTGGCCACACAAACAATATGATAGGAAAATAGCACATAAGCACTTAAGAAATTAACACGTGATCTCATGGAAGAGAAAAATAAGTTTTGGAAACTCTTTTCTTTAATAAATGATTTTGTTGCTTGTAATGCGTTATGCATATCCAATGGGCTTCAGACACATGACTGACACTGCATAGACCTGACGGATACAAACATAGTTTTGACGCGACACGGGGACGACTCCGAACAGATTTTGCCTAAGTATGCTTAACCCTAGACAAATATGGGTGACAACACGTATAAGTTCTCAGGATAGAGGATCTGCCAGTGAGATGGACGTTATGAGCCATGGATCAGCAGTTTACTTGGATATCTTTCGCCACCGTTTGCTGTAGTGAGGCATGATGACTTGGAGAATCAAGCTAAGACCTTTGTCATTACCCAGAACAAACACTAGCTTGACTTAATTGAGACTCGAAGAATAAAAGGAAGGATAAAGGAAGGGTAGGAATTTGGAAGAGAAGCCCCCAGGATAAGAAGAAGACTCGGGTAATTAATAAAAGGAAACTGGGTGACGACCTAAAGAAGGAGCCCCCAGTAGAGAGAGGTAAAATGTGTGGTTATAACGTTTAGGATGGTTGAAATGTCGATAATTGAGGTCGAAAGTTGATGGATGGGGTGTTTGTGTCCTTGTTGGAGGACTGTCTGCGTATTCACGTGGAGTGAAATCAAACAAGATCGTAGTTCTGTGTGTATGCCTAAGATATGTTGTTAGAACCATAAAGTGCATGGGTCACGAGGGAATATTCCTTTAGTGACTTGAAGAATCGATTTGAGATAATTCCCTCTTTGATCATATACCAAAGTGGTGTAGTTTATAAAACATTTCCTTGTCATGTGAGCAAACTCAAAAGCGGACCCTAAGGGTGAATTAGGTATGTCCCGTTCTGGGTAGAAAAGTATTTGAAGACTCCGTGTCTGGGTCAAGGTGAAAATGGCTTTGATATTTCGCAGTGTAGAGCTTGGAAGTAAGAGGCTTTGAATCCACAAATCTCTGGAGCTTGTTTTTGTGGAGTTAGGCTTGATGAGTTATGGTTTGTAATATGGCTTGGAAATGGGGTCTCGGGCTTGATGTAGGCTTAGCACAAAAAATGGTAGGTTAAATGACGTGGGATCAAGTTTCCATGTCATGGCCCTTAAAGATTAGGTACATGTGACAAGCTTGAGATAATTCTCAAAATCCTTAACTATCTCCCTGTAACAGTCTCGGAAGGACCTAGGATCTGCGGTAGGCTATATGGAGGTGCTAGCTCACCATTTCGCATCTTTAGCTTCAGGTTCTGCCATTGACTATTGGCATTTGATTTTAGGCTAGTTCTTGATTCAAACTTTGGATTTAGATTATTGGTCGGGAATCTATCGTGCTTAGTTTCAAGATCCATGCCTTTGGTTTGGTTTGGACTTTGTCTTTTGATATTGGCATTGACTTTGCTTCATTGAGCCTTTGTCTTGCGGCTAGTTTGTCTTGGATCATGGTTTGTATTTGATATTGACTTGCCATCATGGATTTTGGTCAGGCTAACACCTTATGTGTGAGATGGGTTGGTCTTTAGTAAATGGGTTGGTCTTTGTGGGGAATGGGTTTGCTTCCGTCATTGATCATTAACAAGGGAGATGGTCTAGATTCATCCTAGAATCTCTTGAGATATTCTCGTCCTAAACTAGGTTATAACATGGTTTTTATTGCCAGACATGAAATAGGTAAAGAAAAGGACGTAGAGTTTCGAATCTTCCACCATTCAGAACGAAACGTTACTTAAGTATACTCATATTTACTTGTCATGTTTGGTTGTTTTAAAATGTCTCAAACCAACTATTGTTGTCACAGGAAATGGTAAGCAAAAGATAGAATGATATGTGGATTGAAAATTGTATTTTTATTGAAATGATGAATTTATTTAACATAGACTTGAGAAAACGTGACTCGTTGGACAGCCCCCAGGTTGTCACTAGGAAATGGAAATGAAAACAAAGAACATATACTAGAAAAAATATGGGAAAGAAAGCCTAAGACTCGAACGCAGACTTGGACTCTAACTCGATATTAGATCCAGACTCGTAATCATCGGCCCATGCTTGAACATTTTCTTTTCCAGCAACTGACTTCGACATTCTGCTTTGAGTATTCATCCATTTGAGCACCTCATCCTAATTGTTGGAAGCACTAGATGGATAACAGTCAAGAAGAGTTTCCTGATAAGTGGTATATCAACGAGGATTGCCTAAGCTGCCTTGCGGGTTAAAGGTTGAGAGGGACATTTTCCCACTTCCAATCATATCTTAGATCATATGCTTCTGTATCATGTCCCCTACCACGATGATATTGGCAATATGCGTTACTGTTCCATCTAGGCAGTATATTTACAGGGTCTGGAGTTGGACCGAGCATATGTAATTTGCCTTGTGATATTAGCATTTGTAGAGCTACTGCATAAGTAATTCCAACGTTGTAGAATGCTCTAGGAGCACGTCCCGGTCTTCTGGGTGGAGCTTCCAAGAGGTTATTTCTATCACCCTTGTTGTCAATTTGAGTGAAGATCGATATATTAAACTTACTGATTTTAATATTATCTTAGATGACATGTTTTAGTTTGTAGCTACTCTCGGTGTCATGCCCAATGCCCCTATAGTATTGAAAATATGAATTGCCATCCCAAAATCGGGTTACCTTATCTGGCTCTGGATTCGGAGTCGGACTGACATGTTGAAGAAGGCCCGGAGATGATAATTTCTTCAAGGCTACGACATAAGGTATACCTAGACTGGTGAACGACCTTGGAGGGTTTTTTAGATTCTTTAACGAAAGCTCCATGTGGTTGCCTTTGTTCTTTTTGGTCCTTGGATAAGATGGATATGCAGCGTAAGAAGGGCTATTTACTATCACTACTACAAAATAATAAATAGACATCAGAATTTATTAGTTATGGACATCAGATTCACAACCGATGTTAAGTTGAGTGATGTCCATATAAGAGTAATAGACATCAGACATAAGTCTGATGTCCATTGATCAACGGACATCATACTTTTAAGAAACTATGATGTCTATATGTCATATAGACATCAAATTTTTTTGAAGTCAGATGTCGATTACTTACCAAATGCATCAGATATCTAAAGAGGCTGATCTCTACTGTAAAATACAGACATCGGTTTTTTACAAAAATTTGATGTCTATAATTATTAATTTTTATAAAAAAAAATATTACTATATTATTGCCTAAAACATTACTGGTACACATGATCACCAATGCGAAACATATTCAATAATCAACAAATATGTTTATACAATCAATCGATTATCCAAAGTTAATTACCAAAATATCTACATAGTATCATACAAAATTTCTCAAATATAGTGAGACAAATATGACTGGATGTAAAAAAAGGTACTAGACCAAATGGCGGCAATTAGTACGCCTGATGTTGTATAGTAGATCTTCATTAGCAAACAAATCGACATACCCCTCCCATAAGCCATACTACCTTAACTTGTCAAATTAGAAGGTAATTAGAATGCCTGAGAGGCTAATAAAAAATATGACTGGATATACAAAAGTATAAGGTTTCTTGAAATAAGTAGGATTAGGATCAAGAGCGTACTTTTCAGTTACAATACGGATGGACCGTGTCTTAAAAACTCAAACAACATGTCACCTAATTCAACATCACATCCCGCGATTCAACTTCACAATATTGGCCAGAATATATTTTTCACAAAGCTCAAATTCACTAAACAAGTACAGGAGAAGGAGCAAAACAAGATCATTTAGGAAATGAAGGGCCGTATTGACTGGTTTGTAAAGAAAATCCATGCACAAGCTCACACAGTTTAAGTCTATTCAAAAATTATATCTTTTCAAGCATGAAACAATTCTTATTTGGTAACGTGGAACACCTTTCACTACTAAGCACCGAATTCTTGACAGCCTCAAATTTGCTCATCCCCCATTGCACGTATGACTGAGAGAATCTGCGACACACCAAATTCAAATGAGAAAACAAAATGTTAATAGAGAAGATCATATAAATATTCTCCNCACCAAATTCAAATGAGAAAACAAAATGTTAATAGAGAAGATCATATAAATATTCTCCAATTAAAAGGCATAAGCAAGATTCATACATCATAATTATATGATACTTCGTATATCCAAACATAGTCTAAAACTATAGAAGCGAAATAAAGCATTGTATAGAGTTTAAAGCAAAAAGACCCGACATTTAAGACATACGCGCAAAAGATTCATTGTTCATTATAAAACCACCCAATACGGTCAGGTGACAAGATATTCTAGCAATATTGAACCCAAAGAGCATAAAATGTTGAACCAAAGTTGGAGATCTGCACATGTTAGCAGCTACATCACGAACTTAGCTAGTAAATTCATTTAAAAACAGAAATGCGACTTCCTTTCCACCAAAAAGGAATTCTAAAATCAAATAAAGGGAAATACAATATTACTCAATTAAGAGCATGCTTTAGTATTCCAGGCATTTAAGCCCATAAAAAAGTGCATTCAGGTAAGCAATCTGGTAGACAAGTTAGAAAAGGGGAGAAACATTATTAACTTGCCTATTGAAAATCATGCCAACAAAAATTAGAGGGAACTAGGAGATGGCCAATAGCATTTCAAAAAAGAAAAAAGGCCAGGTAAAATGGAATGACAAAATAAAGAAAAAGCAAACATCACTCTGACATAATTTCTAAGCAAATAAGAAAGTAACATTATATACACCATATGCCAAGGTGATGTATTCGACTTTCTAGGATGAAAACACAAAAGAGATTGCCATGATAAAAATTACATTGAGAATTAGACTTCAGAATATGAGAAACGCATACATACTAGTGTGTATTCCAATCATATTCCAAAACACCAAAGACTAGTTAATCTTTAGCAAAACTGAATAACAAAAGTGGCAATAATTACTGACAACAATTGTATGACTGACACATAAATTAGGCTAGAAAAAATAATATTTCACATGAGTGGCATAGGGATTAAGCTGATGTTCATAGAAAACATTCATGGAAGAAGCTTAGGGTTTGGTTAAAATATGGCAAGCTATGTCGGTCACTTAAAAAACAATTAGTTTACGCAGTTGCAAACAAATTGAAGTAATGTCCATGGAATTGCCAACCTCTGGCGAATGTATGAGCAAAGGGGGAAGGAAGGCAATTCAAATCCTTAACTTTGTGTTTAAAATATTAACTACTCAAACATTGAACCAACGGGGCCAAGTGATCACTTGTGAACTAAAAATAAAAACTTAACATGTTAGGAGAAGTCAGTCCCCCTCCTAGACGTATAATAAACCACAAAAGTATCAATAATGCGGAAACAGTTCTCACCTGAGGAGGAGCGCAATCAGCATAAGTTGGATCCMAAAGAACTGAATGAAAGCAATCCCACTTATTAGATTAAACCACAAAAAAAGGAGCTCTTAAATGTAAGAGTTTTCCCGGTAATTATATACTTATAGTACTCCAACCATTTTTTAACAACGAAACAATGTGTAGTAGTTTCCAAATACTTTAATAACAAAGGAATAAAGAATATAAAGCCAATAAGAGGAGATTTAAGCATGCTATTTTCAAGAATGTGCATCTTATTAGACATGATATTAAATGCAAATTTCATGTAGACTTGAAAACGAAAGAATTTGTGACATTACATTAACTTAGTAATGAACTATTTACCATACAACTTTCCTAAGCAGAAGCAACCAAATCATATACAAGAAACTCCGAGAAGCGTCTCCTTGAAAAGAAAGCACATTAGCCAACTTCACATACCCAGTACTAATTCTTATACTTATCCCTTTAAACTCTTTTGGACATTAAAGAAGACAACACAAGCACTAGAAGAGTGCAGTGTAATACTTCAGGATTGACGGGAATTTCACTGAACTTGTGAAATTTTTTAAAAATAGTAAATAACCTTTATTATTAGTTAAATTTTGTGACAATTAATTTTGATGTATAAAATAATTTCTGATCAAATTTGAAGATTTATGGATGACCAGATGTATTTTTAAAAAATCACACAACACAGACTGTCAGAAAATGGAACAGTGTTGGGATTAAGGACTCTTAATGTTCTAAACTGAGACTGGAGGTGGATATAATTATCAAATTGTTTCCCAAGCAAGCACATGGAGTCAACTTAATAATTTAAAGGATTTAACTAAGAAAATTCAAGCAAGCACAAAATTTAATCAGTGAAATCCAAACCAGTAACAACTAAATAACTCAAGCAAGCACAAAGTTGAATAATTATCACTACCAGGTACTTAATCGGTATATAAACAAGAACAAGAAACTACTAAGCTTGACTTACAACTAAGACTCAGGAAAGTTAAAATATTTTTAAATAAATGAGAAGAATTCTCAAGTTTTCATTCAAAATAAGCAACTGCCTCTAATAGTCATACACAAGGTCCTTATATAGGCCTTGTCATTAGGTAACAACTCGAATAAAATTAAATCCAAGGGCTAGGATCCCTCATAGGATAAGTACAAATATCAATAATTATTTTACAACTGGAAAATAAAGAAGTAAACTAGTGAAAACAAAAGCAACAGGGTGAAAACAGACTGAGGTCAATGGCAAAACAGTCTGAATTTGGCTTGTTGTGTGCAGGTTGTTGTTTGTCTTGGAGGTTATCTTATTTTATCTTAAGTGAAGGATCTTTGTCAGGGGTCTTGAGGCTCGTGCTCCTTTATGAGGTCTGAGAAAATGACTTGCAAAAGTAGCCTCACAATTTCCTCACCAAAAGAGGAAAGTTTACTTTATGCTTTTCTTGTTTGTTACATTGACATGTGACTTGTTTTGTTTTAAAATTTGGACTGAGCTTGGACTCAATCTGGGACCTGGCTTAAGTGCATTTTGGACCTCGTGCAAGGACTTCTCAGCTGGCCATGGTGGCAGCTGGTGGTGGCCCTTTAACTGATATTTTTGGCCCTCCATTCTTATCTTCGCAATGGTAGTGAACAAGCTAGAATTGTGGCCTGAGTTGCCTAAGTTGTGGCTTTCTGTGGCTTGGCCATTGCTTGCTTAGCCTAGGCCCTAGCTAGGCTCTAGTTCTGTGTTCCCTTGAACAGGGCTTGACCTCAATCCTGTGACCTCCTCTTAGAATCAGCAAAGTAAGGACTCAAGTCACCAATGTTGAAGGTGCCATGTACCCCATACTCCTCAGGCTGGTTGATATTGTATGCATTAGGGCCAATCTTTCCAATCACTTTAAAGGGACCATCAGCCCTAGGCATTAACTTGTTCCTCCTTCTTGTTGGGAACTTTTCTTTCCTTAGGTTCACTCAGATTAGATCCTTAGCTTCAAATTCTTTCTTCTTTTTTGGAGCCTTGGATTGGCTCTTATAGCTTTCATTTGCCTTCTCAATTTGCTTTTTTACTAACTCATATAGCTTGAGCAGCTGTTCAGCTCTTGCCTTTGTATCTAAGTTCAATTCTTCCCTTGGAACAAATGACAAGTCTAAGGGCATCAAAGGATTGATCCCATAGACTGTCTCAAATGAACTGTGTCCAGTTGTAGTTGAGAGATATCTGTTGTAAGCAAACTCTGCTGCAGCCAATTTGATGTTCCAATCCTTCAATGTTTTGATCACCAAGCACATCATTATCTGTCCTATGGTTTTGTTAGTGACCTCAGTCTGGCCATCAGTCTGAGGGTGATGAGAGGTGCTGAATAGGAGCCTTGTTTTCAAGAGTTTCCACAGAGTCTTCCAAAAATAGCTCATGAATTTGGTATCCCTGTTAGAGAAAATGGTTTTTGGTACTTCATGGAGCCTCAGAACTTACTTAAGGTATAGTTCAGCAAAACTGGCAACATCCTTAGTCTTCTTACATGCTATGAAATGAGCCTTCTTGCTGAACCTGTCAACAACCACCATAATTGAGTCCTTACCCCTCTGAGTCCTGGGTAAGGCCACTATAAAATCCATCCTCACATCTTCCCAGGGTCTCTCAGACACTGGTAGTGGAGTATGTGGCCCAGTATGGAAGGGACTCTTAGCTTTCTGACACACTTAGCATCTTCTGAGCACTACCTGAACATCTCCCATCATCTTGGGCTAGTAGAATTGATCCTGCAAGATCTCTAATGTTTTCTGGACCCTAAAGTGTCCTCCTAACCCTCCTGAATGGACCTCCCTTATCGATAGGTCTCTGTAAGAACCTTAGGAACACACAGTTTGTTTCGCTGGAATATGAATTCCTCTTGCAGCAGATACTTGTTCCCCTTAGATAAATCAGGGTTCTGCTTGTACATTTCCTTCATGAATTCAAACCCTAGGACCTCGCCTTCCATGACTGTAAACAGGGAATGTCTCCTTGACAAGGCATCTGCTACAATATTCTGCTTTCCCTCCTTGTACTTGCTTGCAAATGTAAATGATTGCATGAACTCTACCCACTTGGCATGTCTGTGGCTGAGCTTGTGCTGGCCACTAATAAACTTCAGTGCCTTATGATCTGAGTGTAGTATAAAGGGTTTAGGTTTCAACTAATGGCTCCAATACATGAGAGCTCTGATGATGGCATAATACTCTTTGTCATAAGTAGAGTAGTTCAGTTTGACTCCACTCATTTTCTCACTGAAGTAGGATACATGCTTCCCTTCTTGGATCAGAACAGATCATATACCCACAACACTTGCATTACACTCAATCTCAAACAAGCAACTGAAATTAGGCAACCTAAGAATAGGTGCCCACAGAGCAACTTCTTAATCAACTTGAATGCTTGCTGTGCATTCTCAGTCCACTTAAAATCCCCGTTTTTCAGGCATTCAGTGATTGGTGCCACCACTAAGCTGACGTTCTTGATGAACCTTCGGTATAATGAGGACAGTCTATGGAATCCCCTTACCTGAATGATGGTTTTAGGGATTGGCCATGACTGAATTGTAGAGATCTTCTTCTGATGCACTGAAATTCCCCTTCCAGACACAATGTACCCCAAGAATATCACCTTCTCAACCATAAAAGTGCATTTCTCCAACTTTCCAAACAATTTTTGATCCCTGAGTATCTTAAATACTGCTTCAAGGTGCCTGAGATGCTCTCCTTTGTTGATACTATAAATCAGTATGTCATCAAAGTAAACCACAACAAACTTGCCTAAGCATGGCCTTAGTACCTCATTCATAAACCTTATGAAGGTACTAGGTGCATTTGAGAGGCCAAATGGCATCACTAGCCATTCATACAGACAATGCTTTGTCTTCAAAGCAGTCTTCCATTTATCCCCTTCTTCGATCCTTACCTGATGGTACCCTTGTCTGAGATCTATCTTAGAGAAGATCCTCGCACCACTCAACTCATCAAGTATTTCATCTAATCTTGGAATTGGAAACATGTACTTCACTGTGATGTTGTTAATGGCCATGCTGTCAGTGCAAATCCTCCAAGTCCCATCTTTTTTTTTTGGTACAAGCAATGCAGGCACTGCACAGGGACTCAAAGACTCTTTAACAAATCCCTTGCTCATGAGCTCCACAATCTGGTGTTATAACTCCTTGGTAGCTGCTGGATAATTCCTGTAGGCAAGCTTGTTGGGAAACATAGAGCCTTGTACAAGATTAATGTAGTGCTCAATACCTCTCAAGGGTGGCAGTGCACTTGGTAACTCCCTTGGGAACACTTCTTTGAACTTATGGATCAGAGGCTCTACTTCAGCTGGCACCTCTGAGCTTTTTTTTTTTCAGTTACTTCTTTGGACAACAAAATTATTACAGGTTGTTCTTGTTTCATTTCCTTGATCATAGCTGCCTTAGATAAGAACAATACTCCATTGACTTCTTCAAGCATGCTAGGGCTCCCATAGTTCCTCTGGTTAGGGGGCAATGAGGTCAGTGTGACCTTCTTGCGTTCATGTTTTAAACTGTTGGTGTTCTCCTTGCCCTGGTGTGTAGTGCTCCTATCAAATTCCCATGGCCTCCCTAGTAGTAAGTGGCAGGCATCCATTACAAAAATATCACACATAACTTCATCTTTGTAAACTTTGCCAATTGAAAAGGACACAAGGCACTTCTTATCAACTCTCACTTCAGCTCCCTTGTTCAACCACCTCAGCTTGAATGGATTTGGGTGCTCATGGGTGGATAAACTTAGCTTGCTGACCAAGGTGATGGAGGCTACATTGGTGTAACTCCCCCCATCTATGATCATGTTGCACACTCTCCCTTGAATTGTGTACCTACTCCTGAATATCAATGATCTTTGGTCTGCCTCTAGTGGAGTCTATTGTGAGTGCATTACTCTCCAAAGAACCAAGTTGTGGCCTGTCTCAGGGTGAGCCACCACTTGACTTGGACTCTCCTCATCCTCTATCCCTTCCATGATCAAGTTTTCTTCCTCCTCATACTCAACCAGACCCTCTCTTCTATTGCTGTGACAGCTCTATTAGAATGACAGTCCTTCTTGAAATGGCCATAACTTTGACACTAGAAGCATTTGATTTTGTCCCTGGCCAAAGGTGTGCTAACTCAAGGGTTCATGAGTCCCTTTCCTTTATCCACAGCAGGTTGGGTGACTGGTTTGGGTGGGTCACTAATCCTGACACCAGTATAGGGTTTGTAAGGAGATTTGGGTTTGGGCGTCACAGGTTTAGACTTCCCCATCTTCTCAAATCTCAGAGATAGATTCACAACATTATTATAAGACGACAGTGGTTGCATCCTAACTCTATTAGCAATGATTTTATCTAACCCCTCAAGGAACCTAGCAATCCTTTGCTAAGGTTTCTCATTGACCTCACACTGAAGAGTCAACTGCTCAAACTCTCTCAGGTAAGCCTCAACAGTTCTCTYATCTTGTTTGAGCTTAGACAGTTTAATAAAAAGGTCTTGGGTGTAATCTTTAGTGACAAACTTATCTAACAACTTCTTTTTAAGCTTGGTCCAGGACTTAAGAGGTTCCTTTCCTTCTTTTAGCCTATAGTGTTTGAGATTATTATACCACAATGAGGCATAAACTTCAATTTCAACACAACAACCTTACAAGACTTAGCATCATTGTACTTTTTAAACTTAAATATTTTCTCAACATCCCTAATCCATTCTAATAACTCATTAGGGTTTAGACTGCCATAAAAATCAGGGATCACTACCTTGAGATGTTTTGTCCGATTCATCAATGTGTTCATCTTGGCTTTTGGTGCTTTCCCCTGAGTCTGACCACTCCTTATGGACCTGGTGGCCCCTCCTTCCTCCCAAAAAGGAACCACAAGCTCTGTCTCTGACCCTGACTTGTGGCTCTCTCCTGGGATCAGGGTTTGGGATCATTTCCAAGACATCATTCATGGCATTAACCATGACATTGACTGTTCCTGTTAATTGCTCCACGTTTTGTTTAATACCTGCAAGTCTATCTTCACTCATTCGGTTATTTTTTGTGTTTTTGTTAAAGTTAGGATAAGGATGAACTCACTTGACTCTCAACCAAAGCTTTGGTACCAATTTGCAGTGTAATACTTCAGGATTGACAAGAATTTCACTGAACTTGTGCAATTTTGTAAAAATAGTAAATGAACTCTATAAATAGTGAAGTTTTGTGACAATTAATTTTGATATATAAACTAATTTCTAACTAAATTTGATGATTTATGGATGACCAAAAGTATTTTTAATAAATCACACAACACAGACTGTCAGAAAATGGAACAGTGTTGGGATTAAGGACTCTTAATGTTCTAAACTGAGACTAGAGGTAGATATAATTATCAAACTGTTTCCCAAGCTAACACAGGGACTTGACTTAATAATTTAGAGGATTCAACTAAGAAAATTCATGCAAGCACATAATTTAATCAGACAAATCGAAACCAGCAACAACTAAACAACTCAAGCAAGTCAGTGACCTCCCAGCCGGCAGTGGACCGGCAGCTGGCCCACCGGCTGGGGAAACAGCCACATACAAAATTAAAATTTAGAAACAGAGAGCTCCCAGCCGGCCACTGGACCGGCAGCCGGTCCACCGGGTGGGCATACCTGGCAAAATAGAAATTCAAGATAACCTATAGAAAGCGCCCAGCCGGCCGATGGACCGGCAGCCGGTCCACCGACTAGGACATACCCAACACGAAATTACACATTTTGAAACAGAATGTTCCCAGCCGGCTGGCAGACGGGCAGCCGGTCCACCGACTGGGGACACCTGCACACGGGATTTCGCCTAGAAATCGACATGACACCTTTCTAAACGGAAATTTCAGCAAAGATCATGATACGAAACACGTAAAACATGCAATTCTCAGCAACCAAGATGTCCAACACCCGAACCACATCATTTATACAAGAATTTCACTATCTTAACATAAATTGTATACATTTCACCCAAATTATGTAAAAGTTGGCATTTTCAACATTTACACTATGAAATCAACCCAATCATCCATAAATCTCATAAGAGAAACAACATGAGTCATGAATAAACCAAGCTTGCAAATTTATCAACTTTAATGCATGAAACATCAAAATAAC
>VHZZ01002884.1:21697-39803 GCA_009801015.1 Silene noctiflora | reverse complement strand
TTTTCATGGTCAAGTATTGTTTAAAGGGTTGGGGAGCACGTGTGTGCGTCGGGAGCATCAATGCTCTGATACCAACTGTGAACCCCCGCTATAACGGAACATAAATAAAAACGAAAAACAGCGGAATTTGAGGGCTTTTTAAAACTTTTCAAGTTTGAAAGCGGGAATCCATAACCATAACTAAAATCAAACAAGAACAAGCATAAGTGTTAAGTTATACAAACCAAATGTAAAGCATGGGGAAAAGATATTCCACAAATTAAATAAGTCTAAGGGTACTAAGTCTAGTCGAGTACAAAACTAGGTCCAAGGGTCTAATGCTCGCTATCCCATTCATGCTCCAACTCCATATAAGCTACATCACCAACTTGTCATTCACGTAAATATGAACGCCATAGTCAGTGGGGAGTAACTAAGGTTCTCCCAGCCACAATACATCGAAATAAACATAGACAACATCTCAAATGGGCAATTAAGGTTAAATACAACATAATCAACTTGAATAACGATAGAATAAGAGATCGGGCGTAGTGATTAAGCAATAAACATTAACAATTCATGCCGATGAACCACAAGCAATGCTAAAGAACGAAACCAATGAGAATTTACCGTGAGAAAACATTCAAAACATCAACATACCCTTACAACTCTAGACATACACTCCACTTAGTAGGACAAATGGTCCTAGTCAAAACCTGGCCAGACTCTCGAAGGACAACTTCCCTCGAACGGCATACGACTAATGGTCGTATCTAAGACTTGGGCAAAAACGGTGACCAAGTACCCCACATTAGACAAACGGTCTAAGGAGGCGGATATCTAAGAGCATGCCCACGCTAGGCAAACAACCAAAGAGGGGCGTAAGATAAGATGTACATGAATCAAACAACTCAGTTAATTGGTAAAGATCACTCTCATTATAAGGGATTCACACTTTAATCATGCTAACAAATGCATCGAACTAATACATGAGTATAATGGCTTACACATGGTTATTAAGTAACATTTCATGTGAAAAGATGTAAACAATCCATACTTGCACCATACATAAAACATATGAGTGATTAAGAAATGAAATAGGGGATCAGGGGCTCACAGCCGGTCAAGGGGACCGGCTGCCGGCCAACCGGCTGGCAACTCAGCCAAAATCAAATTTATCAAAAACATATCAGAATGTTCCCAGCCGGTCCAGTCACTGGCGGCCGACCAACCGGTTGGGGACACACCTCAACCAAAATTTAACACCCAACATACAAACCCTCTCAGCCGACCTGGGGCACCGGCTGGGGACAACAACCAATATGCAAAACTCAAAATGAAACAGAAACTTCCCAGCCGGCTTGTGGACCGACAGCCGGTCCACTGGCTGGGGCAGCAATCCCAGTAAAAATTTAACCAAACTTACAGGGACTCCCAGCCGGCCAGGGCTGACCGGCAGACGGCCAACCGGCTGAGACATTCCCAACACGAAATTTGACAAAATGAAACAGAAAGTTCCCAGTCGGTCCAGGCACCGGCGGCCGGCCGCCCGACTTCAGCATACTTTCCAAATAACATGTTTTCAAATAGAAATTTCAGCAACATTCATGAGATGGAAATACGTGTGAAGCGGGAAATAATGTGTAAGGCATACTAACATCGACCATACTCAAGATTGATTATTAAATCGTCACCATTTCATGATTTTCGAGACAAATAACATTAAACATGTGAATTAAGGTAAACCACCACATAAAACACAAAACCATCTCATCCATGCACCATCTTCATAGCAAAACATGGAATTTTATCACCACTCCATAACATTCACCAAATTATGAGACTTTATCAATTTCCAACACGTCTAAACCAAAAATTTAAGCACATAAACACCTAAATTCGATGTAGAGTCGAGTAACCTATCACTGTTACCTCTTTTTCACTCTAATCTTCAATGGTCTCGTCAACAATGTAGGAGTCGACTTCCGGGTCGTCCAAGTTCACTCCTAGAATCACAAAAGGCGATAAAGTGTTAGTTTTGGCAAACCCTAGAAAGGCAAGTTCAAGGATTTACCAAGAAATGTGCTAACTTTCTTACTTAAGTAGGAGGAGAATGAAGAGAGGATGAATTTGGCGCGAAAATCAAGAGATTTGGTTGAGTAACGAAAAAAATATGAAGATTTGAATGTTGGTGTTGAGATATGTAACAATAGTGTCTTTGGTTAAGGGAGTATGCCGAGAAATGAAGTTGAGAAGATGAATTTATGAGGGTTTTTGGGGTGGTTTTGGTAGAAAATGAGCCCAATAAGAGACATTGGCCCAAACTAACTCAATTTTAGTTGGAGTTACTACGATTTACGTCTCAAGGCTACTATACATTTAAGACGGACACTAATATTATAATTATATATTTTATGCTAAAAATACACACTTTTATTCGAAATATGCTTTAAATTATCTTTAGCTTAAAATACGATATGGGAAAATTGCGGGTGTTACAATCCTTGTGGTTAGTGATAAGCTAAATTACAAACTAAGGGATAGATGGTGAAATACCTCCATGATTGGATGGGCACCGCCGTGCTAATGTTACACTAATCTAAGACTAAGATCTAAAGATAGACTAAGTTGTAGTTGTTGTTGATGTTTGAGTTGTTGTTTGTTCGATGGATGAATGTTTCCTTATATAGGCAATCTCCCAAAAAACTACCGCTTAGTGGGGGAGCGGTTTGATAACCGCTCAACGCCTTTAGTCCTCATCCTTTGGCGCTTGATCCAATACCTCATTTATTATTAATCCCGTCTTGGGCTTCATCTCTAGAGTTTCTGGATCGTTATAATTTATGCCCAATATGTCATACTTAGGCCCACTTACCCTTAAAATAATAAATGTAGTACCTTACTAAATTTAGGCGCTAACAAATAGTATCTCATCAAATGCTTCAACTGCCAATAAACAAACTACATTGATTATTCACTCCGATCTTTACTTGGTTAGTGTCTAAATGTCCACGTGACAATGAAATCAAGAACAACTTGTGCGGAAAGTGAAGTTTGGCTAGAATTGTTTTGAACTTGGGTAAAGTTTTTGGTATGAGTACTAACTATATGGTACTGACTGGTTTCTTTTCTACCATTCAGATTACCAACGGAATGATTAAAATGGCGATTCATCATCATTCTTTCATCTATGTTTATCTTGGAAAATACGGAGTAGTTTTTATGGTTCGTCACAACTAAATAGGGAATAAAATGGTGCATATTTGCTGAGATTTTCCCTTAACTCGTGCATTATTATTTGTAATTTGGTGTCCTCTAGACCTTATTTTTCAATATTACCGGGTATTAGTTATCTATAAACTTAGTTAGCTAATGCGTTATCCCCTCTGTCCATACGTATGGAACATCTTCATTCATTCAGTGGAATTGTAGGTCAAGCTGGTGAAAAAATGAGTGATTGTTCAGATGTTTATACGGTCGGGTAGAAAATCTACATTTGAAACGTTGATTACTGTACGGGGGTTTGCTAAAGCTATTTCTGGTATATTGTATTATAACAAGGTGAAAGACAAGCAATATATATCAAAGAAGACTATCTTAAGACTTGGAAGTTGGAACTATCAAACATTTTTTAATAGAAAGTAACGGTTTAGTGATAAAATGTTATAGCTAAAGTTTATCATTTTTTAACAAAAAAATTGATGATAACATGTTATTAAAAAATATTTATATTTTATCGTAAAATTGTTACATTTGGTTCGGCTTAATTTCAAACGCAAATAATCCATCTGAAATAAGGATTTGTCATTACATAATTAATCTAGGACTAGTGGATGATAGAGTTTCGCCATTTTTCACAATTATGTATGCTAATATACGTAACGTTGAAGAGCTAACGTCCTCAAATAATTGGAAGATCCTCGTGATTAATAACGGGTAATAAAACTAGTTATAGATTAGAAAAGCTACCAATAAATACAAATAAACATCTCCACCATCTTACATTCTTACATGAGTTTAAATCTTTTACCATTTTCTTACATTTTGTTGTAAAATTATTTTAATTTAAAGAGTATATTATTTTTCCTACATCTAATCAGATAAATACTTTGAGAACAAAACTAGAATTATTAAATGGTTTCAAAATGAAATCTAAACTATAACGAAGAAATAATGAAATGGGAATAAAAATAAAGTATCCAAATTGCATCCTTAATTACTTACCCTACAAAGCGTTGTTGTTGTGTTACTTGTGTACAATAATGCAAAATTGACGACAACCAACTATTTATCATTATTATGCGTCCCTTTCTCATTATATACTATATGGTGATGTTGGTCCTATTAACAACTAACAAGTATAGAATGCTGCCATGAGAATAAATCCTCCATTTTGAGTATATTTCCTCTTCTATCAAATAACCTTCAACTTTTGCATAATTAACTACTCCGTAATAAACTAAAAACAGGTGGAAATGGAGAATGTTGAGAAGCAGCAGCCATTGTTACTGAAGTTAGGGGACGGCGGTGCTACATTTTTACTCAATTTTAGTGTCTTTATTGCTGTTTGTGGCTCTTTCGTTGCTGGCTGTGCTGTATGTATTCTTTCTTCTCTTGCCTTTTTAGTGGATTAGTGGATTAGATGAGTTAGTTTCTCTCAAAATAGAATGAGACGTTCTCACACTAAATTAAACTATATTGAGTCGTGTATAAGAACGTTTTATATTAATTAAAATGATATAGAACGAACCTCTTAAAAATGAAACTATTTTGACTTGAGCACAAGGATGATTGTTAGTCTACGTTCTTTTCTTGATTAATTGGTTGAATTGTTCATCTATCTTACTCTCACTCGTCTCCGTCTTTCCATTGCTTTATTTCATGTCTTTATTATCCATTTATTTTTTATCTGGGTGGATAACTATTTACCGGGAAAATTTATTGTTATTCAAAACAATTGGCTTCAATTCAAGTTGATTTTCAACATTTGTTGTAATTGTACCATTCAATAAAATTAGGGACTTGCTAAATCTCACGCACCAAATTACTCAATCCTGTGCATTTTGCCCTTTTATTCCGAGTATATCCCTCTCATTTCTCACCCCCACTAAGAGAGAAACAAGAGAAAGTTAAAAACTCCAATCTATCGATGCCACCATAACCACTCGACGCCGCCCCAACCCCTCCTTGCACTCCACGCCACACTCGACCAACATATGTCCATGTCTAACTCGAACCGTAAGTGTCTGTTTGGTGTGTTTGAGGATAACAAAAGTACCACGCAAAGAAGCAAAAGGTTGAGGATGATGGAACAAACATGTGCTTCCAAATTCACACTGTCCAATTCACAAAATAGTATGCAAGTTACGGATCAATTAAATTTGGATGTGCAATACAATTAAGAAATGAAGCCTCAAAATGAGTAAAATTAATAAAACTGAGATTCTATTTGACACAGGCTATCGTGCACCTATGCAAAGATAAATTACCATGGTAACAAATGAATGTAGTAATATGGGTCGAACCACAAAGAGAAATTTGTCTACCTTGTGAATTGCTATGGATTGGTCTTATCTAGGACGAGTTAATTTTTTGGTTGAGTTGATGATAGCAAAATTATAAAAAGTTTTAAACAATATAAATGAAAGAAGTTTAGGGAGTCGGGTCACAGATGCATAGATAAATGGTTCATGCTAGATTAGAAATGCATAACAAATGATAAATGCCTAAGCCTAGAGACAACCATCTCTTGATATTATTGTCAAGCCTTAGATCGGGTCCTAACGAACTCTCGCTATGGTTATGTCAATCTACTACAAAGTGTTTAGTCTAATACAAGTCCGTGCCTCTCGACTTATAGATTGTATTAACAATTTTAATCTAAAGTAGTGATCAATTACCAAGATTAACAAATAAATAACAAACATATGTAGCGACAAATATGTAATGATTAAACATACTTTTCTAACATGATTAAGATAACTAATGCATGGCTCCCCTTATTCCCTAGACAAAACTAAACTACTCACTCATGATGTAAAGAACAACAACCAAATATGAAATGAATTGCATAAACATAATGAAATGGTTATAATAATTAAAAGAGAAATATGAGATAAACTAAGTGACATGAATGAAATGATAAACTAGTATGCTAGTGATAATAGAAATGTAAAATGTAAATTGCATGAGAATATAACAAAGATTACTAAATTGAATGTAGAAATCTAACAACTAAGTAATAACTAAATAACAATAATGTAGAAATGAAATAACTAAACAAACTAACTATTGCAAACAATAATGAAATAACTAGAAGGAAAAGAATTACCAAAAATGAAATTGCAAGTGAAGAACAATGAACTTGAACTTGAATTGTATTTAGAACTTAAAGATTGAATACAAAATGTAAACTATTCTTGAAAATGCTAAAGAACTAAGAAAAATTACAAGGGAAATGAGAGTGTATGAATATGAAGGAATAGTATGTAATGTGGTGTAAGAGTGCTCTCAAGGGTCGAGGCTAGGCCTCCCTTTATAACAATTCCTAAGTGAAACGTAAGGAGCAAAATGGAATCCTAGGCACCACGTCCCCGATCGAGGACAGGCCACCCCGATCGGGGTTGCTTGAACCCGGATATGTGCCTTCAATGCCTTATTTAATGCTCCATGGACTCCAATATTTGCCTTAAATCACCTTAATTCCTCCGACTTATGACCCTTGTATGAAATCAAATGTGGAATCCTAAGTGAGAATTCCCACATGATTACTTGGACTTCCTCTTTGGGCCTTAAATCTTAATTGTTTACATTTGCCATGCATAATCATTTGGGCCATTTTTCCAATACTTGATCATTCTTCCAACACTTGTGCTTGCATGATCAAACATGATCCAATCCAATTTCCACTTAGCTTTGTGAACTCGATATTTGCTCTTTTGACAGAATTTAGCTATCAAAAGCTATGTTTCCTACAAAATACATTAAGTGCAAGTAAAACATCTAGAACACGAGATTAGCTCAAATAAACACTAAAATTAGTGCAAATATCATGTCAAACCAAGCTAATAAAGGGGGTAAAATCATATATAAAATGGACTTATCACTATTAGAGTATATATTGGGTAGGGTGGTCGACGGTGAGGCTGGGTATGGTGGTCGACGACGCAAGGGTTGGGTTGGTCGGGGATGGGGGAGGGGTAGTCAGGGACGGTGGAGGTGGCAGGGGGTCGGCTGTTTGGGTTAGGGTTAATTTATTTATCTTTTTTTTTTTTTTTTTTTTTTTAAAGAGAAGGGTAGTGATGGAGAAAGAGGGGAAATTGCGTGGGATATAGTAAAATTGAGCGCGGGATTTAGCAATTACGAAAATTACCCTATTACTTATTTGTTGTTTTTTTTCTATTTTGGAGGCGTCTCACTCAATTATTGTCCTTTCTATTTTAAGAATGAATTTGATGAGCAATTTGATCATTTACACTCAATTTGGTCCACTTGTCATTTAGTATTATGAAAGGAAAATAATATGGTAAGTCGTTAATTTAAATAATGCCGACTTTACCCCTTTTATTGGTGTACCATAAATGGAAAACAAGGTTTTTGGTAAATAGGTAAAGTTGCTACTTAAAATAGCAGTAACTTTTACCGTCTCTTTCACTTGTAATTTGTTAAATGAGGCACAACCGCTACATGAAATGATGATTTTTTTCTCAAAAAAATGTTGAGTAGGTAAATCTATTGGTGAGAAGTATTTTTAAATGAAAATTAATTTGATAAATAGTTTGAAAATCACGAAAGTGGCGATTAGCCTCCGTAACTTTGAGCAATTGTGAAATTAAGCCCTATAAATTTTAAATGTAGTAATTAGGCCCCATAACTTCGAGTTAAAGTGAATTGAATCCAATTTTTTGATTTCCAACCAAAATTGCACTAAAAAAATCTATTTCATACATTTATACAATTTATCGATACAATAAAAGTTGTTATACATTTATAAATTGTATGAAATTTATTATATATTTTGGAAAATTTAGAATATTACATAAAATTTGGAATTTGTAAGGAAATTTATCTAAAAACTATTAAAATCAATCTATCTAAAAATTATGTTAATTAGTTAAAGAATTATATAAATACTTTTAAAATATTAAAAAATCATTTAATGTACAATTAGTCAAAATATAAAATGATTAAATGATATATTTTTATTAAAATTAAAATAGTGTTAGATTTCATTTTTTGTCAAAGTTATGAGGCTTAATTGGTACATTTGAAACTTATGAGGCTTAATTTTACAATCACTCAAAGTTATAGAAGCTAATCACCACTTTCGCATATTAAAAACCATTAAAATGAAAAAAACAATTTTGGAGTCTATTTACTAGTTGGCCAGCTGGGTTATTAAAAGTCATTAAATATGTATGAAAAGATACAAAATATGATACTCTGTCCTAAAAATATGCATTTTCATTATAAAGTTATGTACCAATTAAACTAACAAAAATATGATTAAAAAGAGTTACGGAAAATAAAAAAAAAAATGTACATTTTTTATTGGTTGAATTTCTTTTACCACAAATTCTCGTGATAGACGGACATTATCTGTCTAAAGCTAAAGACGGATAGTGTCCCTCTTACAAAATGCAACTGGATAGTGCAAGTGGGTGAAATGAATACCCCACTTACCCTCCCACTTGCATTTTGTGAAGGAGCCCCTATTCGTTTTCAGCTTTAGATGAATAATGACTGTCTATAATGAAACGGACAAGTCTTTTACAATGAGATGTTTTAAAACAGTATTGTACAAGAATTTGAGCTAAACGCAAGTAATGTTGATGGAATAGTCACGCTGGATATTGCGATATTTTCCGTTCCTAGGGTCATGACTCATGACTCATGACTCATGAGTCATATAACTCACGTGTTAGTTGCTGTAGGAAGACAACCAACCAAAATAAAATCAAGAACCCTATAATTATGGTAGTAAATAGTTCCATATTTGAACCTACCACCTTGTGTATAGATATTTTTGGCACTGCCGACAAAAGGGTATGTACACTCATGATACTATGAATTTATTAAGGAGTACATAAGCCTACATTCAACTCCACCCCCATTACTTTCTATTTTGTATAATATTTACAAGTAAACATTTAATTTTATTTTTCTCTCAACTACACTCTATTACATTTATAGCTGTTCACGGGTCGTCCCGTACATTAGGCCCGTTCCGCCTAGCCCGTTTATTTTGTGGGCTTGGACAAGTATTTTTACCCGAAAAATTAAAAGGGTGGGCCAAGCCCAGCCCGCCAAGTTAAATGGGCGGGTATGGACAACAAGAAAAGCCCATGGGTCGGCCCATTAGGCCCATTTACTATTTAAATCCGTTACTTTTATTCTTAAAAAAAAACATTTTTTAAAGAAAATTGTATCACTTTTATAAGGATATGGAACACTAAAATAATAATATGTAAAATATAATACGTAAACAAAAAAGATTAAAATATAACGAAAATATTTATATATTTTAATTAATAAAACGTCTAAATTAAATAAATGTCCAAACAATAATGTTTACGTCCAATCTTTGYCTCTAACCTTACATGTATTCCTTCACTATACATATATTTATATAYCTCACTTCAAATTTCAGATCAAGGTATGTGATATGAAAAAGTAGCTTGAATAGAAGTCATTCTATACCGAATACGTAATTAACAATTGAAGTATCGTGTTATGGCCCATTAGCCCATGGGCCGCCCGACTTTTCACTAAAGGGCGGGCAAGGGCAAGGATAATTGGCCCATAATTATGGCCCGACCCGCCCACTAAGGTCTTTAAGGACAAGTTTTTTCTTCACGGCCCGGCCCATGTCCGGCCCAAACCCGCATTTGAACAACTCTAATTACATTCTATTTTGTATAGTATTTACAAGTAAACATTTAATTTTAATTTTCTCTCAATACGTAAGTGAAAATATAATCATGTGAAATTTTATTTGATTCGTATTTAAGAGTACATTAAAAAATATCTAACTTTTATAATTTTTGCAAATACATAGTTAACGATATTTAGCTCGTAAAACGCGTATTAGCAAACGTGAAAAAACATAGTAATAGTGTGGAATTAAATGGAGGGAGTATTAGTTTAGATTCGCGTGATAAACACAGTATTTGTAAATCTTTTACTTATTAGTTTATTACTTATTTATTTTCAACTGACACTTAATTAATTTTTCATATTTCATCTCATTATATTTTGATATGAGTAATAAAGAAAAGAACTATAAAACTCTTGAAGAAAATTGAGTATCTCATGAAATGTACATTTTTAATGAAATGTTTTTTATCACAAATTAATGATTTTATTTTATAACTTTTTTTAAATGATTTTTATGATTTTGTTTTTTTACGAACCTAATAATATTAGTTTAGATGCTTGGGTTTTATACGGTGTAAGTATGCATCAAGTCATTCCTTAAAAAAGATTACCAATTTTTATTTTATAATTTCTTACAATTTTTTCTTGTTTTAAATAAAAGATTACTCCCTATGTCCTGGTCATTTGTTGTCCTTTGGTTTTGGCACAAAGACCAAGGAAAGAGGAGAAGATCAATTACTAAATGACAAGTGAACCAAACTGAATGTGAATGATCAAATTGCTCTTCAAATTCATTCTTAAAATAGAAAGGATAACAATTCACTGAGACACTCTAAAATAGAAAAGGATAACAAATGACCGAAGGAGAGGGAGTATAATTTAGGGTTTAATGAAAGATTGCAAGTTGATAAAAAGATAATGAAAAAAAACCTCATTTGTTTTCTTATATGAGTAAATGCATTTTGGAGTGATAAATTTTGAGAATTTTTATTTTCGCTTAGTATATAGAGGATGGAAAATGCCACAATTACACTTATGCCCTATTCTTTTAAACTTAATTTTACTAGATTTTTTTGAACTGAACTTGGAAAATCTGAACTGTTTTGAATTGAATTTATAAGATCCGAACTAAACTTATATGAGCTGAACTTTTCTGAACTTAGAAGATCTGGACTTTTCTGAACTTACAGTATCTAAACTTTTATGAACCGAACTCTTTCGTCCCTACTACGTACCGCCCCCGCTTTGTGCCCTTTGATTACATTGTTGTCTGGACGACTCATAACTAAAGGTGGATGGCGTGTGAAATAGAGGTGCAAAGTTGGTGTCAGTTTGAGTTGAGGAGGTGGAAGGGTTTGGGGATTTGTGTGGGATGGTTATTAGCAAGAATATAAATAAAATGATCATTTATTGGCAAGAGCAGCGGTGGCGATAATGGAATTTGAAAGAATGGTGTTTGGCAAGGTTGGTGGTACGAATAGGGCACAATAATTGGTGGTGGTGCGGAGAGGATTAGGGCGAAAGTTGTAACAAGTGTGGTGATGGTGTAACATCATGGGTCGTTGTGCAACGACGGCATCACGAGTCGTTGTGCAACGACGGTGGAGTGATGTGAGCGATGGTGCGACGAATAAGAGGTAGGTGATTGAATTGATGATTAATTGTCATTGATGGGAAAGACTAAAGAGGAAGTAATGGTAGACTTAATTGGAGCAATTACACAAATATTACCAGAATAAAAGCGTAGGATTATGACAATGGTTAATGATAAAATTTAGGGGTACCACGTGTGTTTCGAAAAGTAAAAGGATATCACGTAAAATAATTTACAAAAACAAGTGGATGCTATGTAAAAATTCCAAATTTTTACAGACCTCACCGTTGCTTGAAAATGTGGCCGTTAGAACTCATAAAAAGGATATGCGATAGATGAATATGATAATCTTCGTTAGTGTTTATATCAATAATTTTAGTAGCAGCTAATCAAGTTTAATTGTTTAATTAAATAAAGTGAATTAATCAAATTTCCAGTACATTAATTCTATGATTTAATCTTTTACAGATGGGCTATTCCTCTCCTGTACAGTCCGAAATCATGGCCGACTTGGAACTTTCGACAGCGGATGTAGGGTTTATTCGCTGCCTATCCATCAATATAGTAATTATATTATAAGCAAATGAAATATAATGATGCACAACGAGTAACTTATGGTGTTTTACAGTACTCACTTTTTGGATCAATGTTGACATTAGGAGGATTGTTAGGCTCACTGGTGTGTGGGAAGTTAACAGATTGCATCAGTCGTAAAGGAGTAAGTATTTGCATTCTGTATCATATACCCAAATGAGTTTTGAGTCGTGTGTCTTGACTCTTGACTCTTGATCATTTAAATTGTGCAGGCTATGGGGTTGTCGAATATACTCTTTCTAATTGGATGGTTGGTCATCGCATTCTCCAAGGTTAAATATTAGTCCTCCAGTATTTACTTTCCTACAGAATCTGATTTGATTTTATGCCCAAATTTGTTAGTAAAAATACACTCTTTGAATACGTGGAATTAATTTCATTTTTATTATTTTTCTTAATTAAGTTTAAATATTTAAATTCAATTCTAAATAACAATTCTATGGGTAACAACTAGAGGTGGCAAATGGGTTAGTCGGGTCGAGTCATATCGTGTTCGGGACAGATCGGGTCAGCCTACCCTTTTGGGTCGAGTCGGGTTCAGGTCGGGTCGTTATTGAGCCGAGTCAACTCGGGTCAAATGATGTATCGGGTTGGCTCGGGTTTGGATCCGGCCATTAACGAGTCCGATTACTTTATCGCATTACTTCAATTTTTTACCATTAAATTTAGTTTTTAACCATTGTTTGGTTTAGTTAATTCATTATTAAGTTAAAAGTATTAATCTAAACACTACATCACTTTCATTTTTATCAATATTAAGCTTAATATTGTCGAGTCATCAATTTAATTTGGTCAATATAAGGTTGGGTCAAAATCAAGTCGGGTATGGTTCGGGTTCGGATCACTGATTATCAAGTCATGTCGAGTTACGAGTCGGTTCTTTTTCGGGGCGCAAAATACTCGGGCTCTATAGGGTCGGGTTTGCTCGGGTCGGGTCAGGTCAGACTTGTCAGCTCTAGTAACAACTAGGGATGGTTAAACCTGAGGGCCGCCAGACCCACCCCATTATCACCCGGCTTGCCTGAGTAGTGACCGCCCGTCCCAACTCGTCAACAACAAGGGTCCCAACCCGCCCTCGACCCTCCCCTTGGCCTACCACAGGTTGGTTTCAAGGCTACCTCAACAAGCCCAGCCTGACTCGTCCTCGTCCCCCACATCGGGCTAGTTCTGAGCCCATCTATCCCTACCGAGCCCACACCCGAGTCACCCCCGCCCGAATGTTTGACCACCCCTAGTAGCAAGTAAGAACTACTCCTATATTCATAGTTCTTGGAGGGTTGAGTAGTTTTGTTAAATGTCAATAAGCTTTTGATAGGCGTACTTAGCATGATTGTATATATATCATAATATATATGGAGTAATTTGTTTTGGTTAGTAAACAACATTGTTTTTTTTTTCGACTTATAAATCAGATAATTCATACTCTAAATCTATATTTATTGCATATCTGAAGGGTGTTTGGGCCCTTGATCTTGGTAGATTGGTGACGGGTTTTTCATCCGGGCTCACTGTTTATGTGGTAATTTTTTTTCATGAACAACTTGTTTACTTCCATGATATCAAGCCGTTAAACTTTTATGAGGTAATGAATACTTAAATGACTGTAAAATAGGTTCCTATTTACATAGCAGAAATAACACCAAGGAACCTTAGAGGAGGATATGTGCTTCTCCAGCAGGTATACAAAAAAATCTCTCCTCTAACTGATTACAAGAAAGCAATTAAATAGTTACTCTTTATCTTGGTAACCAGAAAAACTGTCATTACTTACTCTTTGCAGTTGATGTTATGTTCCGGAATAGCTTTATCATTCATTGCTGGACTGGTAACGACCTGGCGTATCTTAGCTCTAATTGGTAACATCGTATACCTTACACTTGCGTTTCATCAACAATAATATTACATTTTGACTTAAATAAGTGGCAAGGGGTTGAGTACTTGAGTGTATATAGCCTTAACCTTGTCTTTGGGTTATAAATACGAAAACATAGTAGCTTTTGCTAAATGACCTGCAACAATAAAAACCAAATTGAATAAACAAACTGTCATTTTACAATAAATAAAATGAAGATAATTCAGTGAAACATTTGGTCTTTATTCCATCAATCCGTTCTGTTTTAAACTCGAAGAATAAGGTGTCGTAAGCTCCATTTGTACCAGAGATTTCTTCTACTAACAACAACAAATTTTAAGTTCATTTTCTACCTAATTTCAGGTGCTTTTCCATGCATGATCCATCTTTTTGGCTTAATTTTCATTCCAGAGTCTCCTAGATGGCTGGTAAGCTACACTCATGCCCGGAATTCTATAATTTATGGCTACGTACAATGATTTATAGAGACCCAATGATATACTTTCACATACAAATACCAATAATAGCTGAAAGTGAATGACCTGATTGAAAGTGAATGAGACAAATATATAAATCAAGGAATGCTATTTCTTGCAGGTAAAGGTCGGACGTTATCAGCGATATGAAGCAATTTTGCAAAGTCTTAGAGGAAAGGAAGTGGATATATCTCTTGAAGCATTCGAAATCAAAGTATATATATGCTCATTCGTATAATTTTTATGAGTAGTAACCCTCAACAATGTTGATTAATTTTATACGAAATGAAAAATAATTGTTTCCAATTTGATATATAGGAGTACATTGACGCCGTTAACAATATCTCCGAAGATGGTCTACTCGACATTTTTCAGCGAAAATATGCCTTTGCACTAATAGTAAGTGCTTGCATGCTTCTATTTCGAAAAGGAAAGTTTTATATATTTGCATGCTTGATTCATGTTAGTCGACCCCTAAATATTTGGGACTAAAGGTTGGTTTTGTTGTTATTGTTTTTGAATCTCTTAATTATCAAAATAATGTTACCATATTTTGTTGCAGATAATCCTTGGGCTTGTGGTATTGACACCATTTACTGGAACTAATGGAATGTTGTTCTATGCGAGCACAATATTTGAATCAGCTGGTAAGCAATAATGCCGTGAAATCTTGCAAATTCTGTCTCGTTGTTGTTAGACTTGTGACGTTTATAATTTGTTGCAGGAGCATCAGCCACTGTAGGAACTGTTACAATGGCTCTTATTCAGGTATGATTTTAAATTACCATCTGTAACAATTAGCCAACAACTACCCAAGTAGCCATATATAAACTTACTCATGACCTTAATCATGTTTTTGAATCACCATACAACAACTATGCGTACAAATTTGTTGTAGAGAGATACAACCACTTCCCTTATACGATGCATTTTGGGAAGGATTCTAAAAGAAAATTTGTGCGAGCTTAGTTCAAAGCAAACAATATCATGCTAATGAATGTTGATGGTGTTGGCGTTATCCCAACAAATGACTCATTATTCATTAATGAATTGCACTGTTAATCATCATCTAACGCTTCCTTAAAATTCAAAAAATCCATTTTACATAATTGCTTGCAGCTTCCATTAATTTTGCTGGGTGTGTTCTTGATGGATAATTATGGAAGAAAGCCAATTTTGTTGGTAAGCATGACGATCATATCTGATTTGTTCCAGTATACACTAGTTTCTTGCAAATTAACAAAATAACATGTAATTAGTGTTTGTTGATGTGCAGGGTTCTGTATCTGGGATGTTCATAGGATGTTTGTCAGTCGCTGTATCATTCTGTATGAAGGTTTGCCATTATTGGCTTCAAGCCCGTTTCAAGACTTAGTCGATATTTTCTGCTGATTTTTATTTCTTTCTTTCCCATTCGCCATTTGTTTATGTATTGTTTTTGTGAACAGGAACACGAGTTGTTGACAGAATACAGTCCTTATCTTGCTTTTACTGGAATTTTGGTAATGTGCCTTATCTGGATAAACCCTTAGGGTAAGATTATTGGGGGTCTTAAGACAAGACTTTTGTAAGTCTTGAGACAAGACTTTCTAAAGACCACCAATAATCTACCCGAGTCTTGGAAATCCAAGACTCACCTTAAGACCTTGGGTGAGTCTTGACCCCACCTTTTTTTTGTCATTTTTTAATAAACCTATATTTTCTCTTAATTATTATCTTGTGTTCTATAAATAAGCATGCTTTATTGTTAAATATTTTTTCTCACCCAAGTTATAATTATGTCCAAATAATTTCATTACAAACACCAACTTATTATTTTTGGGTATGGATCCTAATCAAAATTTTGATTTAAATTCTATTATGAATTTACTTCAAAATCCACAACTTCAACATGTTTTATCGTTACATAATACTAATTTACAACCTTTTCAAAACTCAAGCTCTACTCCAAGTACAATTTAGTGGAATACATTTGGGCTCACTTTGGAGGAGACACTAACTAGATGATATGTCATAAATTATGTTATCTAAGCGGCAAAAAAAAATTAAGTTATCTAATATTCCATGTATTAATTATTAAGTTTATTAGTATCGTTTGTCTGCTGCGTTTTTATACAAGTTCATGCATATTAATTAATAGTGGTTAATTACAAAGTAGAACTAATTAATAAGTTTGTAAAAATAGAACTGAAATGGAAAAGTAAGGTCTGAGGTGAATCTGACGGATAATGTATAAAGTTTGAGGTGAGTCTGAGGTAAGTCTGAACAATAAAGAAATAATAAAAGTTAGTGGAAATCTGATGTGGCAGAGTCTTAAGACTTTGGAGAGTCTGACGGATAATCTTACCCTTAGCCATTGCTATCTGTTCTGGAATTTTTATTATTTTAATATTATTTACTATTTCCTTTCCTCCACTTTGATTTCCCATTTACTTTTTTGACGGTTTTCGAGATCATACTTAGACCATATTTTATTATACTTATACATTATTTTTTTGTTAAAAAATAATTTGTAAAAGATTTTTCAATAACAAATGTAATTATGTAAAAATTATGTTACAAATTTATAATTTTTAGAAAAAGTTGACCCTCAAAAAGCAATTGGAAACATCATGGTGGAGGGAAGTAATTTAATTCAACTTTGGAGCCCACTTGAAATTATTTATTCCAAATAGTTCCACGCCATCACTTTTTTTTTTACCAGTTATCAAGTAAAGCCACTACTTGAAGCAACGACTTTAACCCTTGTAAAATAGGCAGAATACATATTGTACATGCGTGCGGGAATTTACAAGAAGCCGTCAACTTAAGTAGCGGCTTTTTATGTCTTTGGTTAAGTCACCACTTCAAGTAGCAGCTTTACCAAATACATGCCTCCCCTAAAGTCCAATAGCTACTGGATTGTTAAAGTGTTTTTTTTTTTAAGGAGGTCGTTGCTCCAAGTAGCGGCTTTATGTTGTATCATCGGTAGGCAGCTAGTTCAAGTAGCGGTTTTACAAGTTACATGTCTCTCCCCCAATCTAGTAGGTATTGGATTGTGATAGTGCGTGTTTTTAAGGAAGCCTTTACTCCAAGTAGCTAGCTGCTTTATGTTGTACCGTTGGTAAGCCGTTACTTCAAAGTTATGACTTTTTCTGTTATTGTAAAAAATAATAAAAAAAGTAAATAATAATAAAAAAAAATTGTAACAAAAAGAACCCAATTTCAACACATTTCATTACAGACAATCCTAACACGGGCATTTCAATAACTAGCAACGACTTCAAGACCCACACCACTGAATTTAATTCAACTTTATTACCTAAATTCATACGCACACTTGTTTCAAATTCACACACACATAAATTTCCAAATAGAGTAACTAAATTAAATCACCTTAGTTTCGTCGAGAACAAGCTATCGTAGACCTCTTTTTGGATGTCAAACCACCAGGCGTGTTTTCCTTTTGGGATGAAGTTGCTCTATGCTCCAAATGCGGGAAGTCGTAGCATGAAATCTCGTTATGTTGAGAGCTTTCTTCATCTTCATTTTCATCTTCCGGTTCTAAATGAATGTGATGCCTTTTTCCAGTGTTGAGATTTAGGGTGCTTGTGTTTGATTGGAGTGAGGGAAACTACTAGGATACAGTGTTGCACGGGAATTGCAACTTCCGAACCTTCGTTAAATCCAATTTGCGATAACTTATCGTCATATACCCATTGTGGCGGCAATTTGTTGTCAAAAAAAAAAAAAAAA
>VHZZ01002884.1:6184-19417 GCA_009801015.1 Silene noctiflora | reverse complement strand
CTTCAGCCGTGAGCATGCCTCGTCATTGTTACTTATGATAATCATATCGTCCACATAAACTAAAACTCCAAGGAAGATGTTATTTTCATTATATGTAAATAGGGAATAATCAGCAAGGGATTGGACAAACCCGTAGGCCCTCAATGAATCGGTCAATTTGGCAAACCAATTCCGTGAAGCTTGCTTCAATCCGTATAATGACTTTAATAATTTACAAACCTTGTATGCGCCATTGGTCTCGAATCCTGGTGGCACCCGCATATATACCTCCTCTTGATCTAGATCTCCATGGAGGAATGCGTTGTTCACATCTAACTGAGCTATGGACCACCCTTTGTGCACAGCCACTGCGAGAAGACAACGGACACTAGTCATCTTAGCGACCGGTGCAAATGTCTCATGGTAGTCGACTCCCTCTATCTGCGTGAACCCTTGGGCCACTAATCTTGCTTTATATCGCTCCAATGAACCATTTGCTCTATATTTCACCTTATATACCCACTTACATCCAATGGGTCTCTTCCCTTTTGATAAATCAACAATCTGCCACGTTCCATTTTTTTCGAGGGCCTTGATTTCGTTGCTCATTGCATCTCGCCATTCAATGTGTTTCGCTGCTTCCAAGTAATTCTTTGGCTCCTTAATGGCATCAATTTTGGCTAGGAAACACCTTTGAGCAGAAGAGAAACAATTGCCAGCAACATAATCTACTATTGGATAACGAGTACCTTTTCCGCGAGATGTGGATTGGACGGTGTGAGCCTGCCTCAGGGGGTTTATTACTCCTGTTGATTTACAAACGTAATCTTTCCTCCAATAAGGCTCGAATTTCTCCCGAGCCCCTCGGCCTCCTGGCTCATCTTCGACACCGTGCTTGCTATGCTGTTCAATTTTCTGTTCATCAATCTCATCAGTTCTGCTGGTATCCCCCTTATGACTCCCTGTTTCAGCGTAACTGTCCCCTGCTTCATGGTTATTTTCCTCAACCAAAACAGACACATCTGTGGGTATATTCTAACTTGGGTCCTCATGATGAATGAGAATTGTTTGCATATCAGAAGGATCAAAATTGCATGCATTTTGTGTTGTATTAGTGTTTGAAATTTCCATGGGAAAAACATGTTCATAGAAAATGACATCCCGTGATGTAAAGGTTGTGTGGTGAGTAAGGCCATATACCTTCCACCCCTTTTTCCCGTGTGGATAGCCAAGAAATATACATCGTTTCCCTTTCTCTCCAAATTTGTCCTTTGGCTTGTCTTTGTTGTGGGCATAACAAAGACTTCCAAAAACTCGAATATTGTCGAAACTAGGCTTTTCACCATGTAAAATTTCATAAGGGGTCATCCCATTTAAGATGCAGGTCGGTGTTCGATTAATTAAATATGCGGATGTAAGGACACATTCTCCCCAAAACCGTTTGGGTAAGCTTTCCTGAAACATAAGAGATCTAGCCTTTTCCAAAATATGACGGTGTTTACGCTCTACCTTCCCATTTTGTTGCGGGGTATCGACATTACTCGTTTGAAACACCATCCCATTTTTCTTATAATATTCGTTCATGACTCCAGAAGTGAATTCGGTCCCATTGTCACTTTGAACTATTTTTACTTGCTTACCGAATTGTGTTAATGTCATTTGGCAAAAATTTATCATAAGTTGGCTAACTTTCCCTCTATCTTTCATTAGGTACACCCATACTCCCCTACTATGGTCATCTACAATAGTGAGAAAATAATGTGCACCCGACAGGCTCCCCGTCTTATATGGGCCCCAAATGTCACAATGAATGAGATGAAATAAATCAATGCTTCTTTTATTATTTAATCAAAAAACAGACCGTGTTTTCTTTGCCCGATAACATGAGTCACAAACTTCATTAGAATTCCAATTCAAGGTACTGCCAACTAAATTAGAAAAGGAAGATAAAATACTACTTGACGGGTGTCTAAGAGTCCTGTGCCAAAGCCGTGTACTCCCATCTGTCGAAATTCGAGCCACTTCCTCCTTGTCACGCTTGAGATAATAAACCCCGTCTTTGTGCTCACCCCGTCCAATCGTCATCCTCGTAGATTGGTCCTGTATAGCACAATAAGTAGGATAAAATGTTACAAAACAATTGTTTTCTTCAATTAACTGTTGTATCGAAATTAAATCACAATTTAAACCGGGAACGTAAAGAACGTCCTTTAGAATAAAATTGTCAGTCAGGACAATTTCACCATGCTCTTCGGCTTTAATCTGCATTCCATTCGGTAAAGACACGATAGAAGGCACTGCCTTTCTAATTTTTGCAAGTGACGAATGTTTTCCCGTCATATGATGCGAGGCACAGCTATCTAATAGCCAATTAATGTCCATACCTGTTAGTTTCGCACTACCTTCTGATTTCGTTTGCAACAGGTTTCTCAATTGGACTACCTCTTCTTGAGTGAAAGATGGCCCGTTTCCGTCACTGCTTGTCGCTGCATTGGCCACCTGGAAGTCACTGTTCTGTCCTCGGCCTCCGCGCCCATGGCCACGCCCTCCTCTTCTACCGCGGCCTCGCCCTCTTCCAGCATATTTCTCGAGATACTTTTCCCAACAGTTTTCTTTAGTGTGGTACCATTTATTGCAATGAGTACATCTTACTGCCTTAACCTCCCCCGAGTCTGGCTTTGGACTGAAACCGTGTCCTCGAACTTCGCCGTTGGTGGTTCTGGCTACCATGGCTGCATCAATTACTTCGTCTTTCGGTTTTGTAACCGCTCTATATCTTTCTTCACGCAAAACAAGCACATAAGCCTTGCTCAAGGACATTATGTCATCCTCCATTAAAAGATTTGTTCGAATATTTCCATATAGACTCGTGTCGAGCCCCATAAGAAACTGATGGACTTTTTCCTCTTCTCGTTCCTTGGCTAGGGCTGCTGCGGCGCCGCATGTACATTGAGGGACATGGCTATAGTTTGCCAACTCGTCCCATATTGTCTTCAATCGAGTATAATACTCGACAACTGATTGATCTTTTCCTTGCTTACAATCATTCAGGTCTCCCTTCAATTGAAGCACCCAAGGTGCATTTCCAGCCGAATATCGGTCCTTCAATTCCCTCCAAATCTCTGTCACGTTCCCTGTAAAACTAATGCTCGGATGAAGTCTTGGCTCGATGGCGTTTCTCACCCATGCTTTTACCATGGCATTACACTGCCGCCATGCCACTGCCTCAAGACTTTCTTCTTCGCCTTCAACAACAACAAGTTTCTTTACTAACCCCTCGACGAAGCCCAATTTATTTGTGGCGTCGAGTCCATTACGAACTGCGTCAGCCCACAGATCGTAGTTTTAACCATTGAATATCGTTTGAGTTAACGATAAATTTGGGCTCTCGGATGGGTGTAGATATAAAGGGGATGACGGAGGTATTTGTTCAATTCCCTTTCCTCCGTTCCCTTTCTTTGTACTACCTTTGCCTCCATCCTTGCTGTTGTCTCCTTCGTCCATGCTGGTGTAAATACAAAGGGGATGACGAAGGTATTTGTGTTGGATTGGTTTATTGCAGAAGGTGTTTAATCAGGATCGAAATTTCTGCTCTGATACCATGTAGAAAGCAGAGAAGCAACACGATTTGGAAGATTGAAGATGATTATTATTATTGAATACATAGAACATCTTACAACTCCTCAATATATAGAAATTGTACTCTAGAATTATGGAATGCAATAAACTAATTAKAGAAACTAAATAATATGCACAAGATTAGTCAAGATATGATACGGCAAATATTATCTCGATGATACGGCAAATTATTCCTTCTATAGTTATACTCCGTAGCTTTAACAATAATAATTTCCATCAAAGTTCTTTGTATCTAATCCAGAAATGGAGTGTCAAATTAGCTCATGAAACAAACCCAACAACAACAATGAAACAAAACATCAATACCCATATCAACAATGAACTCGGTTCATATTTGCAAGTCGAGCCCGTTGTTAAAGAGTTGATTCTTACCTTTATGAGCAAATTAATCACATATAATAATCAAGACTCAGCGACGGTGATTCGATTTGACATTGGGGATTGAGATGGGTCGGGAAGAACGCTAATGTGCGGTGGTGTGGTCGGTGATGGCCTGAAAATTGGTGACTAAGTTGGGTAGTCTATAATGCAAGTATCTCCAGTTAAATCGGAGAAGAGAGAGTGATGGGTTTGATCAGAAAGGGATGATGGTGGTTAAAACGAGAACAATGGTTGCTATCGGCTAGGGTGGGGATGTCGGTGATAATGTGGTTGTTGGTCTGTTGGGTGATGGCAGTTTGGCAGCCTTGACAGCATAGCACGTTAAAATTGTCATCCCTTATATTGGAATATGGTTAAATAAGGAAACAAGACATTATTTTTATTAAACTATTATCTTTTAATTAAGATATAAACTATAGTCTTTTTTAAATATATTATAGTCATTTAACTAAAATAAAACAAAACTGGTAAGAATCTAAAAATTATAATATGAAAAATCTGTAATTGATATTATTAGTTTCGCATAAAAAATTTTACACACACTTACTTTGTATAAAAAAAACTATGAACTGTTATTATTAGATTTCATGATAAAAAAAATTCATTAAAATTACTTAGGAAAATTTATAAAATAAAATCATTAATTTTATAGTAAAAATATCCATTAAATTTCACATTTTATGACTTCATTCAATTCTTTTAATTAATTTTCCATTTCAATTTATTATCCTCGTGTTAAAATATGAAAAATCAATGATTTGTCAATTTAAAATGTATAAATAATACACTATAAAATAAAAGATTTATAAATACCGTGCATGCATTCGCGGGTTCCGTACTAGTTTATATAATTCACAAGATGTAAACTTAACCAAATTAGAAATAGATAACTATTGTTTGAAACACCCAAAAAAGGGACTAGATAACTATTGACCCGGACAGATAAAGTACTAGATAAGATAAACATAAAACATAAGTTATCAATTACCATACACCTTTACACAACTGTTAAAAGTAAATCCACTCAGGGTTGGATATTCGGTAGATTGTGAACGTGAGTTGGGCACAAACTCGTCCATATCCTCATGCTGTCCACTACTACCACTATGTATCCGTCGCGAACCAATCATAATTATTCATAACTATAAAAATTGCAAATTGTTATCATAAGAAAACTCTAAATGTCGCATTTCAAATAAACTATTAAAACTTATTACAGATTGAAAATCGCTTGCAGTCATTTATGATTGATAAGATATTCAAAATTACAGCTAAATTAACAAAGTTCAAACTTTATTCGATAGACAACTTCTCACCATTATACGCTTATACATAGTAATCACTAGCAAAACCATTCAACCAAAGATGATCTCTAACATCCATCCCCCCTAAGTAATCCATGTTCTTTCATTTCCTGCGTGGACACCTCACTTTACCTATTTCTTGTACCCATTACTTTGTACTACGAATTCATTTTTTGTCACCCACCTCATTTTCAAATTCAATCTTATGTTCCTTTTTTTATTACATATATATTTTATACACCCATTGTCGTTATAATATCTTTATGTTATATCCACATTAAAACATATATGTCACATAACAACATAAGCTACATCAACGAACAAATTTCAAAATAAACGTTATCAACAATAACAAACATTCCACAATAACCATTGTCAACATGCACTTATTTAATATTAATAAGGAAACAAATTTGGCAGCAATTTCCCTCGATTCTCAAATACATAATATAAAATAAATAATTATCCTACATATGTATTTAGAGAACATCAAAAGAATTACTATTGAATTTTTTTCTTATTAATAAATTACAAGCATGCGTTTACCACCTAAGTAACATGAAACATATAAAGATAGCCCGAAAACAAGGATTATTCAAGAAATACTCTTATTGAGTAATTCTTGAATGGGTACTAGGTCTAAAATAATACTACCTCTGATTCTTTGAAAGTGATCAATTTAATGTTTGCACAAAGATTAAGGTTGTGAGTAAGTGGTTGGTCACACCACTAAAGTAAGGTGAGTTTTACATACAAAAACATGCTTAATAAACAGAAATGGGTCAGAAAAAGAATGATATAATTTCTAACATGTTACATGTCAATAATCATTATTTTTAATTTCAACATCCATATCAACTAACAACAATTACACCACCACCATCAAGAATTATGTAATTCAGCCATCATAAATACATTATAAAAATTCACAATTTCAACTTGAACAATTACAACACCAAGATCAAGAATCACAACATCAACAACAACAAACATGATTACTTACCTAGTGTACGTCATTATGAAAAGTATTAAGAAGAAGAAGAAGATGATGATGATGAAGAAGAAGAAGAAGAAGAAGAAGTGGTTGGAGGGTGGTCGAAGTTAGGGTTTGTTAGTTTGAGGGTTATGGTGGAGTATTTGAAATAGATTTTGGGGTTTTGTGAGAAATAGTTTCGTTCGTCTCATTTTTCTACATAAGAAAGATCTGACGGGCTAGCCGGCACCTCTGTAACACTTATTTTTCTAGAAGCCAGAAAACACTAACCTGTCGCGCAAAAAAGCTGTTATTGATTGTGGTCAATTTTTCTGTGATGGTGTGTAATAGTTAGCCCGTCGCATTTATTTTCTCGTCATATTTTGTTACAATGTTGTCGCAATTTGAAAACAATAATGATTTTTTTATCCATCGTACTTATCTCATCACACTTCCCGTGTAACCTCGTAGTGGGCTAATCTTAAGGGGGAGTGATGTCTTGGTAAAATTTTAACTAGGGGTATGTAGTTGTTGATATAACGATTTAAAGGACCCCGTTTGGAACCAAGTACCTCATTCGATTCATCCAAATCTCAATGATTCACCCATGTAGAGTTGCATAATTCTTCTCTCTTCCTAGATGATCATAGCCATTCAACCTCCATTAGTGTTAGATAACGTAACAGACGCACTATTGGATGCCAACAGAACTTTCGCCATTCAAAGAAAATTAGAGAAGCATTAACAATCCATTCCTCGACATCTTCTCTACATATTTCGGGCAGATGGTTAAGCATGTTTAGGTTGAAGTGGCCTTCACAAAAGCTTGAATAGGAAGAAATCTCACACCCTTTTAAAACTTCATCTAAACATTTACACTTGTTAGTGATTCTGAGACCATGTCTTAAACCAACATCATGTGCAAGCGACCATTTGCTTAATATTAGTTTTTCCAACATCACCTTTGCATTTAAATTAATGTGCCGATCTTATTCATCCCTTGATCAAATTTACGAATTTGATGTTCTAACCATCATACTTCATAATAACGTATCAAATAACACTAATTTTGGAACTCACTGCAATCACAAAGTAACATATAAATTAGCCTAATTCATGAGTATAATTATTAATAACCAGCTAAATATAGATGTGATTATTTAAATAAGCTTGTAGAGTTGTAGTACTCCGACCACATATCACGCGAAAGCACGAATATCTTCTTAGTTTTCCTTCCAAATTTGTGCATGTATTTTCCTCTACAACATACGTTGTAAAAGACAACAACACAATTTTTCTAAATCATTTGAATCAAATTGTTATATTATTATGTTCACAGTATTTTAGAAGTTAAAGTGTATTTGGTGAAATCGGCGACCTTATTTGACATGCTTCTTACAACAGGTTTATGGTGCAACATATCCTGTAGGAATGGGTGGGATACCCTTCATCATAATGTCCGAAGTACGTGATCATTTCCCTATTTTTAAATCTCTTAATTAATCTCATTTTCTAAAAAACTTGTACTTAAAACATAAGGACTCGATTTTCAGATATTCCCGATGAACGTTAAAGGAGCAGCTGGAAGCTTAGCGACTACTGCTAGTGGCTGTAGTGGTTGGATTGTCTCATATGCATTTAACTTTATGATGGATTGGAGTTCTTCAGGTACTTCTAAAACTTTTCTTTAGGTGACTATTGCCCCATTTGTTACGACCCTTCAATAGTCATACACATGTCTTTTTGTTAGTCAATTTTTGTCGACAAAAATAGGTTTTGTAGAATAAAGGTAAGATTCTGTATAAAAAAAAACAACTATTCGACTTTTATCAGTGTAAGAAACTATAGTGCATGATGTAGTTAATGCACAAAAATTTTATGAACTTCATCTAAGAAATATGTTAATACGACAACTATTGTTAAACTGATCTTTAGTCATTTTGGTTGTTATTTTTAGACGTTTCCAAAAATATTGTTTTATAAAACTAAAACATTAAGAACTACTTTGTGTAACTCAACAAAATTTAAATTGTATCCCTTATATAAGATTAATGACCAAATTATACTAAAACGAATGACCAAAAGTGATTGGGATGGTATATCTAGGTGGAGATAGTTGCAATAAGCATCTTGACGCTAATTTTACTTAAATATAGTTAATACTTATGTTGCATGTGTTACTAGAAGTATTAGAAATTAGAGTTTCTTGAATAAATTGCGTTCATTTTAATCATACCGTGAGTTTTAATTCAAGATTTGATCATATGAGTCATAATGCTATACCTAGCTGTGGATCTTAAGATTACAATGTAACTAGTCTAAACACATGAATATAGTTTAATAATCCGAGTTCTTTTTCTTTTTTCAGGCACATTTTTTATATTTACAAGTGTCTGTATTTTCTCTTTAGTATTTGTCTATAAACTCGTTCCAGAGACAAAAGGGCGGACATTGGAAGAAATACAAGAATCAATTACCCATACTTTACGTTAAAAATGTATAACCTGTGACCTAAAACTACCAAGCAAAATGTTAGCGTTTATATAATTGGTGGTGTAAGTTAAGACACTGATTTGTGTTTATTTGGAAAACTACTTTTGGCATTCGATCTTGTCAATATTACTTAAATTTATCAATTAAATTTTATATCTAATGAAATAGAGTAGCTTTAATTTACTTAATTCGTGCATTTGCAATTTATGACACTTTTTTGTATAACATTTTTTGAAATTATGATTGATATGAAACACATTCACTTCTCATACTATTACTATTGTTGTTTTCACGACTTCTGTTGTCACTACACTTAGTTTTATAAAATTCATTGTTATTATTGTTACTTTCACTATTATCGCTTCTATTACGACCAATTTCATTATACCTTTTGTTGTTATTATTAATTTCACTATTCTCGTTGATATGATTGGAACTGTTACTACACGCATAGATTATTACTATTATATTTACCACTCTAAATGTTATGTAAATATTTCAACCACTAACACAATTATTTTTGCTACTTAGTTTTATTAGACTTATATTAACACATCTACATCCTTTATATCAATTAGTTATTTAATTTGATCAAACTTCAATAAATAAAATAAAATATTTCATTAAATCGATCAATCATCTTATTTAAGATGATGTGTGGTTATTTTTCTAACGTTAAATACTTTCTTAAATTTAAATAACTTAAATATATTTAATAAAATAAAATACTCTCTCCTATCCAATTCAACAAAGCGTCTCCCTTGTGACGGGTCGGTAATTGTGACGGGTAATGCCACTCACAAAACGAATAAAGCAAAAGGTGAGGGCACCCCTCCACTTGCTTTCCTCTCTCCTCTCATGGGTCTTTTGTCTCACAATTTGGTACCCGTCTTCTCAAAGTGACGGATACCTTCCGTCACAAATGAGAATTGCCCCCAATTCAAAGTACTCATGGGTCGACGCAAAAGTTTTAAGAAAAGTGTCTCATAAATGGTAAAAGGTATTAAATGCCCTTGGATTAAAATATAAAAGAAGTGATGTAAATGTTAAGTTAACTTGATGGCATCCTATGTAATTAAATCGTTATTGTAAGGATAAAGTGATTTAAATATTACCAAAAATGAAAATTGGTATATTGGATTAGATTGTCCAAAAAGAAAACTGAGTATATTGGATTGGATAGGAGAAAGTTTTAGTGATTAATAAAAACAATGTGTCAGAAAATAGGAAATATCTTTTATTGAGGGGCCTTGGTTTTCTCTTAATATACTGCGTAATACTAGATTCAATGTATGTTGTTGTTGGGCTAAATGATTGCATCCAACACAACAAGGATTTAATTAGGAGTATTACATGTATTAATGACATACATGTAACATGAACTGATTTATGATAATAAAATCTAATGTCACTTCACATTATTATATAAAGGATTGTATTCCTTTGGAAAAATATCTCACAAAATGTAATAAAATAAGGTGATTAGTAAATAAAATTACAGTCTGAGTTTGAGGGTGAGAGGCAGTATAATGGGTATTTTTATACAATAATTTAGGAGGTTACTCTACGAGTAATACTGGTAGCATTTACTAATATTACTGGAGGTCTAGAGGTTGTTATCTTATTTTATTGTGGGTTTCAAATATTGATATTTAATTCAGGACGGTTACGTTGTTGATTGGGGGTAAAGTCATACTCTTATTAAAAACAAATTTATAAATAACTCAATTTAAGTAGTAAATCGGGGTCGAACTCGAGGATGAAGTGGGCTTACACTTGGTTTGCTTGAGTCTAAATTTAGTCTAGTAAAGAGATTATGATGTTGGTTATCAACTAAGAGTAAACTAACTATCTAAAATGCAAGTGAACAACACTAATGATGAAGGTAGTAGACGGTTTTGACAAATATGATGGAAGTTAGGGTTTTGGGTTCACTGAAGTGGAACGATAGAATTTTAAACCAATTAGTTACTAGGTTGTTTAGGAAGATCTTTGCGAGTATCTTCTCTCGATTCGACTCAATGCTTAAGTTAAGCCAATCCTAGCTTTCGCCTCAAATAATCTTATCTCATCAAGATTGCGCATATCTTCAAGTAAGTCTTAAACTTTCACTCAAGAGCAAACAATAGCATGAAAGAATACCCAATTTTCATTGAAGCATTTCATCAAACAATAACCATGCACAAAACTTGAAAGACAAATTCCCAAACAACTTAGCAATTAATCAAGTATAAAACTCTACCATCTAGTCCACAATAGATCTTCCAAACCCAAGGGGAAAATCTACTCACACATAATCAAAGAAATTAAGACAACTAATAAGGAATTAAACTTAAGGGAAGTAACAAACATGATAATTCAATCAAACTATTAACTAGTGGAAACGATTAAATGGAAACAAGTAAACAAATGAAAGAAGTAAGAAATTATACCAAACAACAATGAAAGATGGAAACTTTGGGTTAATAGAGGAAGAAATTCTTCAATATCTTTAAATACAACCCAAATACTAAATGTAAATAACTCAACTAAAGTAGATCTAAACTATTGTAAGGAGTAATTAAGGCTAAATTACGGAAATATTAGTACTTGATTAAGGAAAGATTACAAATGAAACTAGGGTAAACTTAGATCTTGGGTAATGTGTCTACAAAGCATTAACATAAGGTATATATAGTTTCTCAATTATGTCTTAAATGAGGGAGGTGGAGAAAAATATGCGGCTTGTGATCTCGGCCGGTCAACCGGCTGTCGGCCCATTGATCGACTTAGAGCGCGTTGACCTTGAACTTGAGAAACTTTTGGGAGAAGGTGGTGCCTGCCGGGTATCCGACTGCCGGCTGGTGAACCGCCACTGAGTACAATTCTTCTCGAGCTTCAATTCTTTAAAATTTCTTCTAAGGGTTGACCTTTATTGTAACACCCCCATTTATTTAGGAGCCTTTAGCAAAACATTCCCAATAAACAGAACTGTTACCATCTCAGATTAATGAGGCAGTGTAGAACAAAGTATATCAATCCAAAGAACTTTAAGATAAATTAACGTTAAATGGTCTCGTTACACTTTAACAAACTGAAACTGAGTTATTAAATAATACATCTCTCGCAGCGGAAAATAATAAAGTATATGAAATAAATAAAGATCGTCTGAACTAGGTGAGTTAGACAACTAGGTAGACTCAGCCAATCATCCTCATGCATCCCCATAACCTCCCAAGTCAGCTATCTCAAACCTGTCATCAATCTGCTCCCCAAAAATGGTTCATCACAGGCGTTTACAAAATACACTTTTAACCAAAAGGTTGAGTAGGATAAAATAAACAGTAGATAACACAACCATAATGCATATATAATGCAAAATGTCAATGCTCAACCACTGAGCTCATCCTCACAATAATCCTCTAGGACTTAAGCCTGAGGCCTCTCAAACAATCACTCATGAGATCCACCAGAGACTAGGCCTGAGGCAGTCCAATAACCATATTCACATGCCTCATAATAAAATCTCTCATAACACGCCTCACAATAAACCTCTCATAAATACACATCATATTCATATAATATAATATGCATCATAATTAAGCCAACGATTAACTGCATCCAACATCCAATGCTCACATAACAAATATAGCACATTAAAAAAATCCAGCTGAGTTGATATCCTACCTCTCAGCAAATATGTCTCAGCAGATTCCACGCAAAGCAATTAAAAGTATTCCACTTCAAATTCGCGATCTAAAACAATTAATAATAAATATATAATTACTAATCACATCATATAGTTTATATTATATAATTATAATTCGTTAATTATAAATTACGTAACTTAATTAATTAAACCCGATAGCGAAATAACTAATTAATCCGTCACAAAACACACACGAGCTCACCCCTTGACCTGCAGTCAAAACACCTCGACAAACACCACCCACGACGAAGCTCTCAGCCACCCGTGGTCAGACCACCTCCCACCACGGCAGCCCTACCTTCCACCAACCTAGCCGTCCAAGCCTCACCAACACCCCAACACCACGCCCCTATACATGGTGCACAAACACCCCTCACAAACACTCAAACCCGACACCAAAATAACCCCTCACAACCACCATATTAACAGGCCATACCACCTTTGGCCACCACCGTCATCACCACTGACCCATGGTAGTTCCAGGGATAGTCTCACCTCCTCCTCGACGCAATCACACAGCCCACAAACACCGTCTTAAGACGGTTTCACGAACCGCACTCCCCTTCCCCTGTTTTTGCGAATTCCAGCCAGCACAACCACCACGTTGCCGCCATGGCCCTACTGACACCAAACCTAGAGTCGCCCCAACCACCATAAGCCAACCCCACTGAAGATGTCGTTGCCAACCTATCAAAAATAAATACCCTAGGTACAACAAATTAATGTAGTATTTAGGGGTCGAATCCATAGGGAGTACGGTGGTTGTTAATTAGTTG
>VHZZ01002883.1:64371-76024 GCA_009801015.1 Silene noctiflora | reverse complement strand
CACTATCAAATGCACCTCCATACCCATCATATGACCCATGACCACCATATCCACCATTAAAGGCCTCAACACCATAATCCGAACCACAAAAGTCCTAGATCCGGCTCATAAGCACCTGCAGTAAAACCAGAAGAAGAAGGGTACCCACCCTCGGCCAAGAAAAAAACGATGGATGAGGGCCCTCGGGTTGTATAACCTCTTGCCTAGCAAAATGATCATGAATTTGGTTCAAGGCAAGTCTTTGGTCTTCCTTAATGGTATTAACATTTAAAGTAAGGTCTCTCATCATAGTCATCATCTCCTCATTATAAGGTTAAGCAGTGGGTAAAGGTTGAGCACTAGAGGATTGACCCCTCTCACGGCGCTCTCATCACCCAAAGTCAAAAGGTAACTAAACCTCTCAAATAATGTACTATTTTGGCGAGGCTTTGTGTGGACAAGTTCCTTGAGATCCTTTAACCCATCCGGCAAAACTAAGGCATCCCTTTTACCAACCTTCAAAATTATGTAAGGACAAGAAATATTCAAAATCTAACCTATCACCGGCTTCACTCGTGGCAAGTAAAGGTCTCAAGTTAGTGGTCTCTTGATTAAAACGACAAAATTTGGTGGCTATTCTAGTGACTAAGCCACCCAACACTATAGAACTTGTGGATTAGTTAAATTGTTTTGTCAAATGAGCCGCAAAATGGTAAGGCAAGTTAATCCCTACCTTTCATCACCATCCACATTCAAAAATGCTCCCAACAACTCAACCTCTAACAACCTCACCGAATGAGGCTCATTTCTTCCCAAGAATGTCCAACCCATAAACCATTGCCAAATTTTAATGGCGGAGTAGTGAATGTATTGGTTTTGGACATGGTCCCAACTAGTGATTCGGACGTGAGAAATGGCATTCCACGTGTTTCTCGCGTTGTAGTGGTTGGAGGTCTCTATTGGCAATTTTTCGTGTTTAAGGCTATAAATTTCGGCAGAGGCCCCTAAGGTCAACCTATGGTCTGTATTAAGCAACCTAAAACTAACACCATACACAAAATCCTTCTTTTTAGAATTATGAAATTCAAAAGAGCTCAAGAACTCAAGTGTGAGCTCGGGGAAGGTTTTATAGTTCATTGTGTATGCAAACTTCATATCAAGACCCTTAAACAAAGACTTAACATGCTTATCAAGACCAATGTTCTTTAAAGAAGCTTGGTTAATGAATTTAGTTGCTTTCATACCTTTGGTCCTTAGCAGTATTCAATTGTTTCATTGTTTCTCCGAGGCAAATTCTACATTAGGAAATGTCGGATCATGCCATTCTGAAAGCTCACGCATCTCTACATCCTCCGTCTCAACCCTTGCTCTCTTAGAAGAACTTCCCTTGCTAGATTTCTTTGGTGCCATTTTTCTGAAATTTTAAGATGAAAATTTCTTACTCAAAAACATGTTTATAGCAACCAAAACTAGCATAGTAGCACAAATTAAGGTCTTAATTCATACTACAAACAACAATATAACTAATTGAAACCAATTTCTAGCCTATTCAAGCAAATAATTAAAAAACCCCAAATTAATTTAGGGTTTGAGAAATTGGTATTAATCAATTAAATTGGAAAAATAGGAAGGGATTAAGGTTAGAAACTTACTTATAGATGCAAATGGATGAACAAATTAACCTTGCTTAATGGATTTCGAGTGTTTGATTGAAGTTTTTAATGAGAAAATGAAGAGAAAAAGAAGCAGGAGTAGTCGAACTGCCTCAAGTGAGCAATATGAAAGAATTTGGCTAAGTTACAAAGTAAAAGAAGCTGTCCAAATTTCGGGAACCACGACCCCGATCGGGGATGCCCCACCCCGATCGGGGTTGACTGCATCTTCGCCCTTTAACTTCTCCTATTAGCCTTGACTTCCTTTCTTTGAAATTACAAAATCACGACCCCGAACGGGGTTGCACCACGGGGTTGCATGCAATTCCGTTCCTATACTCCATTTACATTTTCAAATACTGATACAACAATCAAAACTCAAAACTAATCCTAAAAATTTTCCATATTCAAATATAAACAATAAAAAGTCTAAAAATAGAAAAATAAAAATGAAAAGGATCTCGGGTTGTCTCCCGAGAAGCGCAATTTAAATTCGTTCTAGACTTTGGCCTCAACATGACGATCATTTTCATTTAAAAAACACGTTAGAGCCCTTAGAAGCCTATCATACATCTGCGCATGGGCAATACAAAAGCAAATGTAAGAAATTGATAAGATATAAGCATGAAAGATCAAAACTAAAGAATGATATATCTCATCATAGCGCAAAGGAAATACTTCAAAGAAAACCACCGAATTACTCCACTCGTCAGCAAGAGATAGAGTATCATGCTTAAGACCATAAAACAAACCGTTAGTGCAGAAGTTATAATCATAAATGGTCTCACATGGATGGTAAAAAGAAATAGGGGTGGAGAACTCGTCGAAAACGGGGGGTTCATCCCACTGAACCTTTCAATTAAAATCACTAAGTCCTCCGTCAACCTCGAATGGTTCAATAAAATCCTCCGCAAAAGGATTTTCAAGAGTGTAGGGTAGAGGCAAAACTGCATCCTCACTACGAACGAACCCAACATCATCAATGGTAAGTGTGTCATCTATGGCAGGGTCCTTTCCCACAACATGAGGCTCTAATATGTCAATTGGAGTGACACTAGGGGGACTTTTTAGCGAAAAAGTAGGACCATCGTCACTGCCATCCAATAATTCAAAGTTGTTAAGCGGTAAAGACTCACATTGGGAAGGTAGGGGGGGTAAGAGGAGAAAAAATAGGCTCACATTGGGAAGTCGGAAAGGCATAAGCAGCGATCATTCGATCACTTGCTTCACGCATTTCTTCTTGCACTTGATGGATACGAGCAAAACTTCCATAAACAGTCTCTTCAAAACCCGGCGACAATGTTTTTCGGTGACCTTCCTCCCAACATTCGGAGGCCATTTAATTTAAGAAATTACATAGCTTCTCCCCAACCATGTAGTAGACACTCTCATTGCTCAAGTAAAGAGCCATTTCACAAGACTTAAAGTCCAAACCATCAAGCACGACATAAGCCATGTAACCCTCATCGATGATTTGTCCAACGGAGATAAGACTATTGTAGAAGTCATAAAAAGGTTCATACTCTTGTTGCGGGATGAATCCATTCATCGTATTGAAAAGAAAAGCTTCAATACCTACAAAAATAGGCACTAAAACTACAATAAAACCGTGAGAACGATCCCAAGGAACAAGTGCTCCCCGGGACAAAATAAAACAAGATAAAATTCAACAACTAATAGCAAACAAAACCGTGCTCCCCGGCAACGACGCCAACATTTGACGAGGCGGTCGCACACCTATCAAAAATAAATCCCTAAACGTGGCACAAACAAATGTAATACGTAGGGGTCGAATCCACAAGGAGACGGGAGTTGCTAAAAGTTGTTACGGATTGAATTCTATCTAAGTTGGTCACAATTTTTTTTATGTTGGATGATTATGCAAAGTAAAATAAAGATGCAAACAATACAGTAAAAGTCGTCTAAGGGGTTCGGTTCATACATGCAAATTGATATTAAATTAGATATTAAACTAGCAAGTCAAAGTCTATCATCTAGGTCTAAAGACACCTATCTTTCGATATTAGTGTCAGACMATAGACCGGGTCCMAGACGCTCTCGCCGAACTAGGTCGTTCTACTACACATGCTTAGCCTAAATCATTTCCGTGCCTCTCGACTTATAGATATGAATTTAACGGATTTAGTCAAGGATTATGGAATTTAATCAAAGACTAATTATTACAAAACAAACATGTGATAGAGATGATGAGAAAAAACATCTAATTTAACAACTTGTTTATTTAACAATTATGCATGACTCCCCTAATTCCTAGAGTAGAAAGATCTAGCTACTCATGTGAAAATGATAACAAATTTAAATGCTAAATATAAATGACACATGCAAAAAAAATATAAAACTATAATGTAATAACATAAATAAAACGTAAGCTAAATAGGATTACCGTAATGGAAACGAAGAACGTAATGGAAATGAATAACTTGAATATGAAGAATAATAAGCAAAAATAACTTGAATTATGGAATTGCAAATGTAAATAGTTTAAGGATAAAGGAATGATTGAAATGAATTACAACTAAAACCGAAATGTATACAAATTATGTAGAGAAATTAAGATGGAGGAAATGCTAAAGAATTCTAAGAACTATGATCAAATTCGGGAGAATGAGATACTTTTTAAGGTTGGATGCTACCTCATTTATATAGGAGGTGGAAGTGAAACGTAAAAATCCTAGACAAGGGTAACCCAGATCGGGGATGCCTCACCCCGATCGGGGTTGTAGTGATCCGATTTACTGCCATTAATTGGCATAGGGAATCCTATGCCAAGTCTTTAATCCACTTCTTTAATCACTTTAATGCCTCGTCTATGTTCTTGAGAATATAATTTAGCATCCTATGCGTTGCTCCACACTCATTTAGGAGCTTCATTTGATGATCCATTTACCTAACTTGATTTCCTCTTTGCTCGGGAATCCCTTTTATTCCCAAATTGCCCTTGGATGATCTTGTCTTGTTTCTTTTAGCCTCGTAAACTTCGGATGCTTGCTAAACTTTAGGAAAAAGCTTAATTTCCTACAAAACATGTTAAAATACAAGCAAGGCACCTATAAGACGGAATTAGCTCATAAAACATTAGTAGTAATGCAATTATCGTGTAAAACCGAGCTAAAATGAGGGCTAAAATCATATATAATTTAGACTCATCACTTATCAGAATCAAAAGATTGAAGATCAATCCTAGCCACCAATGAAGCAGCCTGATAACCATTGACAAGGCAGGCTATTGCACTTTGAAAAACAAAACATAGTAAAAATAACACGTCGCAAAGTAAAAAAAATAAAGCGACCGTGGCAAGGTAAATACCTATTGCATAGACCCAAGGGCGTTCCCTAGGACACCAACAGCATGATTCGCCTCAGCAACAGCCTTGGTGGAAGTCTCAGTGGGGTCCATCATCAGCATAGAAGAAAAATTAGAAGCAGCATAATTTTTTATCTTCTCCCTGGCAGCATCCAAGTTATCCATCCTGGCTTTAACCTCTCTGACAAGGGCAGGGATATCAGCCTCCTCTTGCGTCCTTTTCTGGGCCACTGAACTTGTTGGGTCAGGAATGACAGGAGTGTAAGGAGCAGGAAACATAGCAGGTAGGTCGGTCAGGTTAATAACAGTATCAGTCTCACCACTACTATGGTAACTCTCCTCCCTAACCCTGGAAAGCCTGGCAGCTAGGTCAGACATGCGATACCTGGAAAGTCTGGTAGAAGACCTAGTAGCTACAACACGAGATATTATATCTGCAATAAACATAGGTTATCATAAAAAAAGAAAAACCAACGACAAAAAATAAAACAACTAGGCAACAAGGCAAATCACTGCCAGAAACGGAGGCCCCAGTAGCCTTAACAGGCCTGGGCACCTTGGGAGCACCTTCAGTCTTCAGGCAACGAGGGAAACGATCCGCCCCACAGAAAAACAGCCACGTCCTCTCCGTGGCAGGGATAGCAAGGAAAGCATAAATCTTTTTAGTAGGATACTCAACATTGGATATCCAATCATCCACTGCAAGCATAAGTTATATATCAATAAGTGATTTAATTTTATTTTACACTAACAATATGTTTGGTGAAAAGAAGGGAAATAAGTTTACCAGCAACACAAACTTCATAATTCAAATACGCCAGGTCAGGACCAACAGAGTTAGTCCTGATAAATATGTACCCAACAACCAAACTTTTGTCATGGCCACTATCAAGATTGCTGAACAGGGGAGTAGTTTTTGGCCTTGAAACTGATCCTGCCGGAACTATTAGTCCTCAAAAACTAGCAGGCCTTCAAATCTTCCAAAGAAAAAGACAGATTATGTTTTTGACACAAGAATTCAATAGAGCAAACAACCTTCCAGACCATGGGCATAAGTTGATAAGGAGGAACACCAATTTATTTGATCACTTCAACCATTAAAGGAGAAAGAGGAAGCTTACAACCGGCCTTGAACGCCCAATCATGGATGCGGAACAAACTAGGGCAGTACCAGTCAGCCCTGACTGGAGAATCTTCAAGGATCCATACTTTGGCATCAGCAGGGATGATGCCCTTCTCCTTCAAAGTTTCCTAAACTCGGGTTTGAAAAGATTAGGAAGAGACTGTTGGTCGTTCAAAGCCTTGGAAGGCTTGAACTCAAAATCCTTATAAAAAATAGATATAATTTTAAGAGGAAGAGCGGCAGAGGGGTTCTATGAAGAAGATGGCTTAACTTCTGAAGAAATAGGTCTATCTTCTGAAATAGTCTTAGCAGGAGACGGAGAAGAAGCCATAGCATCTCTGGTCGATTTCCTTTTTCCGGCCATAATTCGAAGATTATTTGAGGATTTCTAGAGAATTAGAGCAAAGAGATGAAGATTGGGAAAGCAAGAAAATTTTACAGAAGAAGTTATCAGTTATTGGATGAAGGTAAAAACGAAAAGTGAAAGTTAATTGATAGGAGGTGAAAATTAGAGTTTTTACTGAATGTGGTAGTGTAGTTATTGAAGGCGACAGTAAATAACTACCTGTCACATTAAAACTGCATCTAGTCGTTGCCAAGGTGATTAGACTTCATTTAAACTGTCACAAAACGATTCCTTAACTCAAAGGTTATCTCCTCATTACTAGCCTGACCCAGCGATAATGAGGACATAATGGGCAATTGTTAGGCCTGGATTCTCCACTGACATTTTAGTATAACTTCCTACCCCAATCTGGCTGTCAGGGTACAAAACCATCAGGCTAGACCGAGTGACAGGCTAATCGTATACCTACCAAAGATAACCAACTGGTCTCTAACTAATATAGTTAAGGAAGTTGGGATCGTATCCACAGGGAGGCTAAAAAGTGTTCTACTTGCTAACTAAAGTCCGTTTTGGTAACAAATCGGGGGTTGTTTGTTTTGTTGCTAAACAACAAATAATGAAAGAAAGACAAAATAAGAGAAAAGAAAAGAGTATAAAATTATATGGAGAAGGGAACTAAGATTGTTGGTTCACCTTGAATGTCTAACGGTCAAGTCTAGGTCACAGGTCGGTCGCATATATCAGTCTAAGGGGTAGTGAGAAAGTCCTCTCGGATCGCTAATCGCCCTATAATGCTTCTAACGGGCTCTCGTAACTTATTAGGGCATTCTAATGTTTGTAGCAGGTCTAAATCTCACCTGGCTTTCGATCTTAGGTCGGAGTTTACTAGTTCAATTAATCAATCATGCGCATTAACTGACTAATCACGATATGATGCTACAATTAACAACAAAGGCAAAATATAATTGATCGCCGAAAACCAAATTAACAACCGTCATAAATTCATGGCTCCCCTAAACCCTAGCGAATAAAGTAGTTACGCATAGCGAAATTAACAATGACAAGAATGATAATAAACAATGAGGAATTCATGATGGAGGAATAATAAAAGAAATCAAACATAAAATTAGAACTAATAAGGAAGAAAAAGGGAGTAAACAAAGTAGAGAAAGATGAACGAAAGATTAAATTAAATTACCAATAATCCGGAAGAGTAGTAGGAGAGGAAGAGAGATTACAAAATGTCTAGATCTAAAAAGTTTAAGAGAAGTTTTTACGTACTAGAGTTTCAAGCAGTCAAAAGTAGAATAAGAGATAACCTAATGAAATAAAATTACAAGCTTTAAATACTAAGTCCAAATAATAGAATAATTAAGTAGCTAGTAAGCCCAAAAGACGAGCTGAATCACGGCTAACTATTGATCGACGAAAACAGACCAGTCGATCGACAGAAAAACATGTCTATCGACCAAAACAGACCTGTCGATCGATAGAAAAACATGTCTATCGACACAATTCAGCAACTTCCAAACGCCATCTTCTTGTGTCTAACGTTATTGTCGATAGACACTTTCAGCGTCGATAGACAAAGAGCAAAATCTTCAATGTTTGATTGAGTCTGTGTCTAATGGCAATGTCTTAGCGACATATAACCCCCTGTCTATCGACAATAGTAGCAGGTCGATAGACAACATGTATAAAACTCAATTTCTTGTTCTCTTAAGCTCTTCTAAACTTCTCTCTTATTCCATTACCGAACTGATTTGGCTTCTCAATGCATAGATGAGTCTCAAACCTGCAAAAGACATGAAACACACCCAAAGTAGCAAATACATGAGGAAAGAGAATGAAATAGTCATATAATCTCATAGAAATGAGTGTCAAACAAATGAATAAAAGCATCTAAAAGGCACGCATCAAACCTCCCCAAACCAAACCCTTGCTTGTCCCGAAGAAAGCAACAAATAAGACAGAAAAGAAGACTAATGGAGTGGCATATAACTTAGAGCTAGCTATACAAAAGACTTGTTAAACCATTTTAATGCAATAGTAACACCCATGCTTAGGAATAAATTCCAAAGCAATAAAGTACAAAATTTCAAATGCAAACAAGTTAAAGCAATGATCAAAACTACCAAACCGTCGACCTTGCAAGACCATCTATGTCGGACTCTCACGGGTCGCTCATCACTCATTCAAGCACAAGGTGAGTACAATTTTTTTAAGAGAGAAGGAAAATAGCCACTCACCTAAGTACGACCTACAAGAGCATGCATGCAATCTAACATGATAGATATCTCTAGCTACCATACACATACACTACAACCAAACAAGGTCCAAACACATGCCGAGGACTTACATATAAATGTGAGGTGAGGTAAATGGGTAAGAAGGGTAAAAGTAGTTTGGATATGTGGAGGTAAAAGCCAAGCTAGACCGATCATAGCCAAAATTAAACATATTCCACTTTTCAACCCATCATGAAAAAATTAATCACAATGCCAAGTATGGCATAAACTCACTCACAATAACAAACACAACTCCTTAAATAATATGGAATAACAACAAAGGAGTAAAATGAATCTCCATCTTTTATTCTTTTTCAAACTTCATTTTTTTTCTTTCTTCTTTTTCATAACGTTTTGTTTTTTTTTTTCATCTTTTTTTTTCTCATTCATTTTTTTTATTATTCTCTTTTTTTTTTCTTTTTTTTTTCTTTCACCTTCTTTGCAACACAAAAGCATTTATGCTAGATTGACCGCAACAAGGCTTCCAAACTTACCAACAAAACTAGCTTGACAAGAGTAGGCCATATAGGAAAGTAGTTGAATAAATGGGTCAAAACAAGGCAATTTTGGCTAATGTGAGGCTAATAGGGATAAAGCATAAAGGAAGGGTCGCCTCTCCACATGTGTCACCGCCACAAACCCGAGTGTATGTAGGCAATAAGAGACAAATTCCATGCTTATACAATTTGATATTATATGCCATGTAAGGAGTACTACTCACATCCTAGATTAAATCAGTCATGAATGTCACTGATTTATAAAGCTCTATTCCTTAGAATGTTTAAGTAGTTTGCCAACATATTAGGTCAAGTCTATTCGTTCGGTAGAATCTATCAAAAACTCGTAGACTATGCAAATGATTTTTTCAAAATAAGGGTGTCGCATGGTGCAAGGCTTAAACAAGTTAGCAAGAGAATAAAAGCAATGTCATCATCGTTATATAACCACTCACACTCGACTAAGACTCTACCTAAACGCAAACATTTTTTTGTGGATTGGTTTTGAATTTTCCAATTTTTTTTTTTTTTAACAAACAATGCAAATGAAAATGCAAGAAACATGCATATGGATGCAAACATACATATGTATACCCTCCCCAAACCAAATCATACAATGCCCTCATTGTATTGAGCAAACAACAACAGCATCAAAATATAGGGGGAAAGGGATATACGAACAAGATGAATGAAAATGAATAAAAATTAAGAAAAGAAGACTCACAATAAGCACAAAACGGACCTCCCCAAACCAGCAACAACCATGGGAGGTCGTGGCCAGCTGCCACTAATCAATACCCATGAGATCCGGGTCATCAACATGAAACTACAGCACGCATATAAGCAACTGCGTGAAACTCAAATGAAAATTAAGTCTCATTCCAAAATTATATTCATTAGAACTAACATGCGAATTATAAACTGAAATAAAGCACACTTGTACAAAGGTTTTACAATCCAGGTTGCCTCCCGGTCAGCGCTGGTTTATATGGTCCTTCTCGACCGTCGTTACCTCATTTATCAAAACAACTAAGCAGCCCAGAACATGGCTGGTGATTAAATGAAGTACTCTCAACATTCTTTATCTTGGCCATACGCCACCACTTTACCTTTTCATCAGAAATAGAAAGGCATACCGCCGCACAGGCTATCTCACTACACTTAGCCTTCGGGCGCAACTTCTCTACACCCGACATGGAATCTCCAATCCTTCCCTCATAATCAACAGCGCCATCTTTAGACATTACACCCAATGCACCAAGTCCACCTCCTGAATCCTCGTGATAGCTCAACTTGTCATGTCCCGTAGAAAGAGAAACAAAAGCATGGTCCTTCATCTTGCTCCCAGTCTAGGGCAGAGATGTCACAGTAATAGAAAGACATGGCTCAACAATGGGACAATCAGCTACTCTCTCATACTCTAAAGGAGAAACAACGTGGCAAGGTACAACTTGCATAAGTGCCTTATGAACACTAGACTGTGTCGGGATGTTAGTTTCTCAAACCCCCCCCCCCCCCCCCCCCCCCACATTAAATGTTAGATTTCTCGCTCCTACTTCAATAATTGCACCAGCAGTGTGCAAAAATGATCTCCCTAAGATAATAGAGGTATGGTTATCCTCAGGAATGTCCAACACAATGAAATCGACACGTATAAAGAACATCCCAACCCGCTCTGGAACATCCTCAAGGATCCCTAAAGGTCGCGATAAGGAACGGTCTGCCATTTGGACAGTCATATTTGTGAACTTAAACTCAGTCAAACCTATCCTTTTAGTTAAAGACAGGGGTAAGACACTGACACTGACACCCAAATCACATAAAGCATTATCTATCGTATGGGTGCCAATAGAACATGGGATTGAAAAACTACCTGGGTCAGCTAACTTAGGGGGAGACTTGTTCTGTAGGAGTGCACTGCACTCTTCTGTAAAAGCTATAGTCTCCACCTCATCAAAACTACGCTTACAAGTCAAAATTTCCCTCATAAACTTAGCATAAGCAGGTACCTGAGTAATTAATTCAGTGAAAGGTACACTTACCTGGAGATTCTTGACAACCTTCAAAAATTTGCTGAACTGTTGATCAATCTTGTTATTAAGCATTCGGTTCGGAAATGGGACCTTAATAACAATGGGTGGCTTAGCAGCACTCTTCTCTTTATTAGCATTTGACTTCTTAGCAGTAGTAGAAGTCACCTGATCAGCAACTTCGGTTGACTCACGAACAATTTATGTCGATCCATCACAAATTTCCGTCGATAGACAAGGTATGTGTTAGAATAGATGTCCTCCACAATAGTGCGTGTAAATATTAAAGCTCATTTAAGGAATATACTCGGGATATTTATTGGCAATAATTAGTCAGCTGATCAACGTTTATCGGTAACGGTTGGCCAACTAGGGTTTGACGTTACTGTCGTATGACGTCGGTGTTCAGCTGA